>PVKM010009208.1:19088-37453 GCA_004027735.1 Carollia perspicillata | reverse complement strand
TAATCCAAATATGCAGCATCTTGCAGTTTCCCTGCAATAGTCAAGTGAAATTTGTCTCACTGTCTCAGCTGTTGAGTTGCCCCCTGTTTGAGTCCACTTCAGGTCCTTTCACAGTTCCAAGTTTTTCTCTCACTTTTGGGTATATTACAAAAAGAAAAATGGCAGTAGAAGTAAGAAAGGAGAGATAAAAATTGAAAGAAAGTGTGCAGTACTAAATCAAGAAAGAAGGGAAAAGAGAAAAAAGCAATTGGAGAGTAAAACAGTAGTGAACTTTTAAAAATAATAAGAACAAAAGATTACTTTAAAAAACAGCATTAAAAAAAACACACCTCTTGTTTGTTTCAAACTGGCCAAATTGGTTTTTCTAGTCTTGCTGGCTGCAGAAGGCTGGGGAGTGATTGGTGTGACGTTTCTCCCTTCCTCATGTTTACTTAGCCTTTCTTGCAAGCACTGTCTGAAGAGCTAGTCTGACTCCTTTCCCCCATATCTTAGATGTGGGAGTCCTGGTTTTCTTCAGAGCACTTTTCCCTGGTGGTTATTACTAGACGCTGGGTTGTAGGGGAGCCCACTCAACTAGGCTGTCTCCATCCAACAAATTTGTGCCCAAATGCTTCCCTTCCCAGTGCTATGGAGAGGTAGTTGCTGTGCTTTCCCTTTAACCCTGGGGTCTGTGCCCGGCTGGGTTGGGAGTCAGCTTCGGTGCTGTCACAGCAGATTCCCCAGCCCCTCTGTTTGATAAATTTCTCCTACTCAAGCCTGGCATCCGTTGTAGCCCAATTCTCCAGGCAGCCCGGTGGCTATTGGGGTCAGTGTATGTCATAGCCTGACTCTTAGCTCTCCCATGCTGGTGCTCACAGACTGCTTGAGTAATCACAGCACAGTGCATCTTGCCTCTTCGTCCTTATTCCCCTCTCTGCAACGAGAACTCTGCTGGTGTTGCTCCAACCCTGGTCTGTTTGGGAAGGAAGGAGCAGGTGACCTAGCTCTCTCCCAAGGATTTTGGCAGGCCCTCCGCTTTCAAGCAGTCTGTGGTAGACCGAGCGCCCACTCTGGGCACCGGGCCTGGGGCTACAAATGCACCCCGGTCCCCGCACTGGTCCCTGGGACCTTACTGTCCTGAAATATCCTTCTTACCATCTGGTTTCTGGTTTTTTAGTGTCCGCTACAGCTTTGTGGACTCTTATTTTCAAATATGCTGCAGTACTGTTGTCTGTCTGCTCTGTTCCTCCTTGGATTAGCCAGTTTTTCCTCCTGTGTGTAGGGGGAAGTAAAATCTGCTCCCTCCTACTCTGTCACCATCTTCCCTCCTGGCTTATTTTTATTTTTTAAAATATTTTATTTATTTATTTTTAGAGGGTGGGACGGGAAGGAGAAAGAGTGGGAGAGAAACTTCAATGTGTTGTTGCCTCTCATATGTTCCCTACTGGGGACCTGGCCTGCAACCCAGGCATGTGCCCTGATTGGGAATGGAACCAGCAACCCCTTGCTTCACAGGCCCATGCTCAATCCACTGAGCTACACCTGCTATGACATTTTCTTTTTATTTTTAATCTTTGGAATTTTAATTGTGATGTGTCTTGTTGTGGGCATGTTTGCATTCATTGTGTGGACCTCTCTGGACTTACACATCTATTTCCTTTACCAAATTAGAAAATTTTTCTTTCATTATTGTTTCAAATATATTTCCCATTTGTTGCTCTTTCTCATCTCCTTCTGGCACCCCTGTGATGTGAATGTTGGTATGCTTGTAATGTCCCTTACATTACATTGGAGGCTCCTTACATTATTTTAGTTTTTTTGGATTTTTTTTATTCTTATTGTTCAGATTGGTTGTTTTTTGTTTCATCATGTTCTATATCATTAATTTTATTATAAGCTTCATCCACTCTACTGTTGATTCCCTGAAAATTGTTTTTTATTTCAATTTGTGTATCCTTCATTTGTGACTCGATATTTTTTATGCTGTCAAGGTCCTCACTAAGTTCCTTGAGCATCCGTATAACCAGTGTTTTCACCTCTGCACCTGATAGATTTCTTATCTCCATTTAATTTAGGTCTTTCTCTGGAGTTTTGATCTCTCCTTTCATTTGAGCCAAGTTTCTTTTTCTCCTCATTTTGGCATCCTTCCTATGTTTGTTTCTATGTATTAAGTAGAGCTGCTTTGACTTTGTGTCTTGGTATTGTGGCCTAATGTAGTGGGTGTCCTGTGGGGTCTAGTGGCACAGCCTCCTCTATCACCCAAGCTGGGTACTCGAGGTGTGCCCTTTGTGTGGGCTGAGCACACCCTCCTTTTGTAGATGAGCCTTAGTTTCTGTTGGCAATTGCTGTTGGCAGGTTACTCAAGCCATTCAGCCCTAAGGACTGGCTATGACTATTGATCACCAACCTCCACCCTCTGTGGAGGATCAGCTGTGCAGGGGAAGGGTGCTGGTGCTCTGACATGTTCTGTAGCTGCCCTCTGGCTGTGGAGGCTCTGAGGTTTCCCAGGTGGTGCACACCATTATTAGACACCATCTGTGTTCCACCCAGGACCACCCAGCATGAGCTACAAAGCAAATCTGCAGTTGGCTGTAACTTGTGCTGGGCTTGGAGGTTCCCAAGTGAACCCAACATATGATCCGAAATTGGGTGCTGCTAGTGCCATGCCCAGGGCCACTTGGCCAGAGGTACAGGTGCTGAGGGCTGGCTGAGGCTGGCTATTGCTTATTTCAAATGATTTAGAAAGATGTGAAGCCTGAGCCAAGACCAGCTATTCATATGGAAAAGCCAAATAACATCTTGGTTTGTCCTGTTAGCTGGGTTGGGCAGAGACTTGGGGATTCACCAGTGTGGAGCAAACTGTGTGAGCCAGGATGATGGAGTCTCATATATGGACCCCACCTGCCAGCTCTGTGGGGGAAGGGCTTGGAAAAGGAACAATGGTCTCTGCCCACCTTTATCTCTGGGAAAAAGCTGCCCCCCATACTCAACCTGATGCTAGATACTTCAGTTCCTCCCCATACACCACTGGTGCCTTTGAAGCTGCTACCCCAGTGCTGGAGCTCAGAGGGAGTGAGTCTGAGTAAGTCTCTGTGTGGGCTCTTTAAGAGAAACTGCTTGGGGCTCCAGAATTTTCTTCCACTGACTCAATCCCTGCTGGTTTTTACAGCCAGAAGTTATGGGGACTTATCTTCCTGGCATTAGATCCATGAGCCAGGGGGCCTTGTGTGTGGCTAGGAGCCCTTGCTCCCAATATATTCTTGCTGAATTTTTATCCACCACACATGGGTGGGGGACGAGTCCATTCTTCATCTCTGCATTGCCATGTCTTCACATAGCTGTTGGACTTCTATTCAGTTTGATTTCTGATGGTTCTGGGTGGTGGTTGTTCTCTAGTTTAATTGTAATTTTGATGTGGTTGTTCCAGGAGGTGAGCCTTGTTTACCTATGCCTCCATCTTGACCAGAAGTCTTCATTTCACATTTTGAAGAAACTTATTTCTACCTACCCAGCCTGACAAAACCCAGGGAACACACACTCTGACTTTGGTTGCTCTCCAGTAGCTCCCTCATCCATCAAGTATCTGCTGAACCAAGCCTCAACACTATGAAACTGTCCCCACTAGTGGGAAATAAATTCCCAGAATTCTAAGTAGTCCAGTGCCTTGCAAAGTCTGCAGTAAAAATATTATTTTGAATAATTTTACATCACATGAGTATGGTAGAATGTGAATGGGCTTTGGAACGAAGATGAATCAGGTTTTGCTTCTACTTGCCACTTATTACCTTTGTGGCCTTGGGCAATTTGCTTAACCGCTCTGAACCTCAGTTTCTTTATTTGTATGTTGGGGTTAATAATAGCACCTACTTTCTGAGACTATGGTGGGAAGCAAAGAGATCATATGTATACAGTTTTTGCCACATAGTAGATACACAGTGATGGTGCTAAAGATGATGATGAAATTTTGTGCTAAAGGAAATAGATTAGTAATTTTTTGATTTGAAAATGACATGTTGTTCTGGCCAAGACAGAGGTGCAGGTAGATACACTTTGCCTCCTCACATGACCAAAAAAAGGACAACAACAAATTTAAAAACAAAATATAACCAGAACTGCCAGAAAATCAAACTGTATGGAAGTCCAAAACCAAGTAGTTAAAGAAGAAACATTCATCCAGCCTGTTAAGAGGGGTGGAGACAGGCAGCCAAGGCAGAGAGGATATCACAAGGTGGCGACTGGTGGACCGGGTGGTGCCACACTTGCATGTGGATAAACTGGGAAGAACAACTGGGGAGCGATACAGACTGCACAACCCAGGGTTCCAGCATGGGGAAATTAAGCCTCAAAACCTCTGGCTATAAAAACCCGTGGGAATTGCAGTGGTGGGAGAAACTCCCAGCCTCATAGGAGATTTCATTGAACAGACACAGAGGATTGTAGAACATACACAATCCCACACACCCAGGAATCAGTACCAGAAGAACCCAATTTGCTTGTGGGAAGTGGGTGAAGTCATTGAAAGCTGATCAAGAGCTGAACAAGCAGCATTGTTCCCTTTCAAACCCCTCCCCCATATAGAGCGCCACAGTGCAGCATGGGTTGCCCAACCCTGGGGAATAACTTAGGCTTCACCCCGAACTATGTAACAGGCACACTGAGACAAAAAGTATGGCTCAAATGAAAGAACAGATCAAAGCTCCAAAACTAGAACTAAGCAACAAAGAGATAGCCAACCTATCAGATGCACAGTTTAAAACACTAGTAATCAGGATGCTCACAGAAATATTGATTATGGTTGAAAATAAGGAAGAAGTGAAGACTATGCAAAGTGAAATAAAGCAAAATATACAGGAAATCAACAGTGAAGGAAAGGAAACTGGAACTCAATTCAATGATTTGTAGCAGAAGGAAGAAATAAACATTCAACCAGAACAGAATGAAGAAACAAGAATTCAAAAAAATGAGGAGAGTCCTAGGAACCTCCAGGACAACTTTAAATATTACAACATCCGAATCATAGGGGTGCTAGAAGGAGAAGAGGAAAAGCAAGAAATTGAAAACTTACTTGAAAACATCATGAAGGAGAACTTCCTTAATCTGGTAACAGAAATAGATTTCCAGGAAGTCTAGGAAGCTCGGAGTCCCAAAGAAGTTGGACCCAAGGAAGCACACACCAAGGCACATCATAATCACATTACCCAAGATTAAAGAGAAGGAGAGAATCTTAAAAGCAGTACGAGAAAAGGAGACAGTTAAGTTACCTAGAAAGGAGTCCCCATAAGACTGTCAGTTGATTTCTCAAAAGAAACCTTGCAGGTAAGAAGGGTCTGGAAAGAAGTATTTGAAATCATGAAAGGCAAGGACCTACATCCAAGATTCCCCTACCCAGCAAAGCTATCATTTAGAATGGAAGGGCAGATAAAGTGCTTCCCAGATAAGGTCAAGTTAAAGGAATTCATCATTACCAAGCCTTTATTTTATGAAATGTTAAAGGGGCTTATCTAAGAAAAAGAAGATGATCAAAAATATGAACAATAAAATGACCACAAACTCACAATCATCAACAACTGAACCTAAAAAACAAAAACAAAAACAAAAACAAACTAAGCAAACAACTAGAACAGGAACAGATCACAGATATGGAGATCATACAGAGAATTATCAGTGGAGCAGGGGAAGGGGAGAATGGAGGAAAAGGTACAGGGAATAAGAGGCATAAATGGTAGGTACAAAATAGACAGGGTGAGGTTACAAATTGTATGGGAAATGGAGAAGCCAGAGAACTTACATGTATGACCCATGGATATGAACTAAGTGGGGGCGGAATTCTGGTGGGAGGGCGGTGTAGGGCAGAGGGGAATAAAGGGGAAAAAATGGGACAACTGTAATAGCTTAATAATAATAGGGAAAAAAAGAATTGAAGGTAAGATGAAGAGCTTCCCAAACAAGAAAAGTCTGAAGGAATTCATCATCACCAAACCTTTATTATATTAAATGTTAAAGGGACTTATTTAAGAAAAAGAAGATCAAAACTATGAATAATAAAAAGGCAATAAACACATACCTATCAACAATTGAATGTAAAGTAAACTAAGCAAACAAGAAGAACAGAGACAGAATCATGGATATAGAGAGCATTTTGATGGTTGCCAGATGGAAGCGGACTTTGGGAAATGAGTGAAGAGGTGAGGGAATTAAGAAGTATACATTGAACAGAGAACACAAGGTGATTTCACTAATTGCCCATGACCCTCTAGCTCTATGCTATTTCTCTAATAGGCCAATTTGTTCATTTATAATAGACAAGATTGTCTTTGTTCCAGAAACTGTTTCTGACTAGATGCCTCTAAGGTCAGGAAGTTGCTTCTGAACCAAATTGCTGCCCTCCATTAGATATTTCTGGAGCCGCGATGTCATGACAAAGTGAAGAAAGAGGGAGTTCAAACAGAAAAATGAGCTGGAAAAGAGGAGAAAAATGTCACTCAAACAGAAGGGCCCACTCTTCAATGCACTCTTTTCTGCTCATTCTATGCCACCTCAAGGGACACTATAGGCCAGACAGACCTGAATTCACACCTCAGCACTGTCACTTCTTAGCTGCAAGACCTTGAGAAATTTTCTTAACCTTTTTGAGTTTCAATTTTTCACATTTGTAGAGTTGAAAGGACTTTTATGCAGATTAGATGAGAACATATATATAAAGTAGTTGACATAAAGCAAACATTCAATAAATGGTAGCTATTGCATTCCTTACAACAGCTCTGTGGAGCTCTCTATTGGCTAAATAATGAAACTGTTACTTCCCTGGTGGACAGAGATGGATAATTTTCCCACCTGGGCATACCTACCAGAAAACAGGCCAGTTTCTTCAGCAGGGTGAAATATATATACCCAGGCTGACAGTGACTGTCAGGCTGCCATCTTAAGCCCACATATCAGTGAATAACTCACTATAAAATGTAACAGGGCTCATTACATCCTGGAAAAGCCAGAGTGAAAGCTTCTGGAATGACCCTGGGGGCCAATAATTTTCATGGGGGACAGGGCAAAATAAAGATGTCTCTTTCCTACCCGTGTCTGGTATATAGTATTTCTAATCCAGCCACACTGTAAGATAAGCATTATATCCCCAATTTACCATTAGAGAAAGAGGCACAGATTACATTCACATGATACTGTGGCCTCGGTGGTGCCATGCCTTACCTATCAATTTAGCTCTGAGGTAATGTTCATGTCCATTGTCGTGTGGTTGTCTGTGTGTGAAGGTAAGTTGCTCTCCTAGAAGATGGACACCAAGATGGACAGGAGGCACAAAACCATAGATATAAACTCTGGGAGACAATGTTAGGTGTTCACCAGGCCCTATTTAATTTTCCTCTTTCTGGGCTCACAGAAAGGTTATATTTTTCACCCTTCCTTGCACTTAGGTGGGGTATATGTGACTGTGTTCTTACCAATGGGATGTGGAAGAAATGGCATAAACTACTCCCTAGCTTGGCCTGTAAGATATTTCATGGGACCTTCAGCCCTCTTTTCCTCTACTGCAAAGAACTTTAAGCCTCCTGTTGACATGGTGTCATCATTGAATGGAAAGAGCTTGGATTTCCAAGTTGTCCAAATTGAGGAGAGCCCCTAATGATTCTCATGAGATTTTACATGTAAATGAAAGAAACTTTAATTATCCAAGCCACTGGATTGTGAGCCTATTTGTAATTGTAACATGGCCTATCTTATCCTGCCTAATGCATACAGGGATGCGGTAAAGTAGGTTTATAGTTGTTTGTATGGAAAAATAATACAATAGTTAAATAAATAATAATATAAAAATAAACTCTATGTCTCACATACGCACACTTATAAACCTACTTTTGCCCCACCTGTATAGTTGGAAACACATATATGCTCTAAAGAGTAAGTAAAGAGAGAGATGACACAGAGAATGGTTTGGCATGTCAGGGGTAGAGGAACAGATGAATGACAAAGTGGATGGGGGAAACACAGGTTGAGAAGCCAGGGAAGAGGGTTTGCAGAGTGAACACCAGCAGAACCAAAAGATGCCTGGCCCTCTATGCTTCCTGTTTCAGGTAAGAAGAAACCTCATCATTAGGTTTCCCTGAAGCTGTTGTTCCCCCATCTGGAAGGACAGACCAATGCTTTCAGAGAAATTCCCAGTTTCTTAGATCAGGCTCACATATTGTGTGCATCCTGGTTGAGCAGATGCTGATTGCCAGCATCCCCTTGAGCTATAAGGAATTTTGCAGATTGTTTGATGTTTTTTCCTTGAATCTTCCTGAGCAGGAAGAAATTTTCCTGTTTCTGTTTTAAAAATAGACAAAAACAAGTCTCTTCTGGGTGGGCACCATGGCTCAACCGATCCAGTTTACCCTGTCAATCAGAGGTACCAAATACTACCTTGGAGAGTGGTCTCTGCACTCCACGTAAGGTATGCACATCCAGCCCCCAAAATGCCAAAGATAAGCTTTAGAGCTGCCGTTCATGTCTTCCTGTAAGCTTGAGCCACTGCTTGCTAACAATCCAGAATATCTTTCAAGTTCCCCTAAAGCCTATATGCTTTAGTTTAAAAGCATTTCCCCTTGTGCTGTTGTCAGTAGAAATGTAGAATGCCTACTACCCATTCTAGCTAAATTCTTTCACACAGCTTTGCTTCTTTCCTAAGCTGATTGGTTCACTACCTTTCATTAACCTAGGAAAACTTCCCCTTTTGGAAAGCTTCCTATGATGAGTATTCTGAGCCTGACAGCAGCTGTATTCCTTGTAATGTCTAAGGAAGTCATTGAGCATTTTACAACTTCTTGAGAAAGTACAACTAGTTCGGACCATCTACAATCCCACAGGGGACTGTATAGTGGCTTGAGAAAAACCTCATCCTGGCCTATTACAACAGTTTTGCTTTGCCAGAGTATACAAAGCCAGACACCGCTGTGCTCTGCTTTAATCTGAACCAGAGCAATGGAGGGCAGAGTGCATGAATATCAGTGCTTCCCGACCTTACAGGTCAGGAGGCCAGGCTTCAGGTCAGTCAGTTCTGTGCCATGCAGGAGGCATTGCAGCCAAGTTAGCACAGTTGTTTCCACCCAGCAGTGCTGAATGCAACACAGAGTACCAAGAACTGCCTTCATTTTGTGATTCTAAGACAGGTGCAAAAAAAAAACTAGAAAGAAAAAAGAAAGAAGGACTTAAATAATGAAAGAGAGTGAGAGTGAGAGTGAGAGTGAGAGAGAGAGAGAGAGAGAGAGAGAGAGAGAGAGAGAGAGAGAGAGACAGGAAATAGGAAGGAAGGAAGGAAGGAAGGAAGGAAGGAAGGAAGGAAGGAAGGAAGGAGAAATGAAATGGAGCAAACCTTGCTTCTGAGTATTCCTGGGCCATAGCAATGAGCCATATTGAAATCGTATTTGCACATAGCTATACAACAAGAATGTGTGTGCCTGGTAAATTTAGAACACTGAAATTATGGCAGGAACTTAAAAACTAGGAGGCCTTCCCTTCCCTATTATGTCTTATTCAGATATATAAACATATATATCTAAGATATATAAACATAAAGACCTAAAAGGACTTTAGGACAATTCCAAGAAAGCATATAATGCATATTTTGTACCCAAATTTTTGAGGGAAAAATAAGGATGTGCATTATACATGGGTAGTACTAATTCCATATCTATGTAAATGTTTTTAATTATTTTATTTATACTTATGCATTAAAAGTGTAACTCTAGAAAAACAATAGTGATGCCCATATGCAAAATAATACCCTGAAATATGATAATCAGTTTTGTTTCTAAATATAAATACATAAAAATTGAATTAAAAATTAAAATGAGATTTTTTTTCCTGAAAGTTTGGGCCAAAAATGTGGGTGCTCAGTGTACACAGGAGTGCATTATATATGGCAAAATACAGTAATCCAGTCCAAGTGGATTTACAGAAATGTTTAGAGAAGTTCTGTCATGTAGCTCACTATCCCAATCTGGGAATAGACCACTGGGTTCTCCATGGATTTACCTAGTGGCCTAAAGTGCTATTTGGCTCCATCTTGGATTCACACCTGTAGTTTCCCTCTGGCAGTGGTTTTGTGAAGCCCTGATACCAGATTAGGGTTTTGGGTACAACACCAGACACCAGCAACTCAGTATCCACACTCAGTACAGTAAGAGAGACTTTAAGCCTAACATTATAAGAAACTGTGTTGATTCTGGTGTCATTGAAAGGAGGTGGCAGGAATATCTTTATTGGACAGAGAGGGAATAAACATATTCTCCAAAGAACTGAGGACAGGTATACTGGAACAGATGTGCTTTTTTTCCCTTAGATCACTTTAAAGTAAAAAATTCTGTAATTAGTACTGTTATTTGTAAACTATTTTATTTAGAAGACTTTAATTTTGGCTCCCATATCATTCAACTTCCCTCTGGTGGTCAGCCTGTTTTGCAAGGTTGTGTGTGTATGCATGTGTATATTTCTGTGTAACTATTTCTTTCCAAAGGAAAAAGATACCTGGCCCTGACTAGTGTGGTTCAGTTGGCTGGACATTGCTCCTCAAAGTGAAAGATCACTGCTTCAATTCCTGGTTAGGGCACATACACCCAGGGTTGGGGGTTTCATCTCTGGTTGTGGCACATAGGAGAGGCAACCAATGGATATTTTTCTCTCACGCATTGAGATATTTCTCTCCCTTTCTTCCTTCCTCCCTTCCCCTCTCTCTAAAAATAAATAAATAAAATCTTTAAAAAAGATCTTAAAAGATACAGACTCACCTAAAGGTATCCCCTCAATACATCTCAACCTGCCTTCCAAGAAAAATTCAATCTTTAGGAATTTCTTAAACCCGTGTATCCACTAGCCCACACTTGAAAATGTTGTCTTCCACCTTTAATAAAGGTGTCAGAGCTTAAAGTTGTCTTAAATAAGCAGGTGAGTAAAATGGCATGAATGAAAGGAGAGCCAGCAATGATTGGTGAACCATTACCCCTCTTGAATTAAAGAAATTTTTCCTCTGGGTCTCTAAGAAGGAAGACATTGAAGTAACAAAACCCAAGGGCAAGAAGGGGCTTTGAGAAATAGAGCCCCATTTAAACTGCCACAGACAGATATCACATCACCCTTATTTTAAAATTTTCTTGAGGAATTCACCAAATTATTGTTTCTAAGTGCTCTCCTTTGTCTAGCTTCTGCTCCTTGTGCTGCTACAAGGTCATTGCTTTTTGGTTTGCAAGTGGTGATGTAAGTGGTGATGAGTGGAACTGTCTTGAGTGAGGCATTATGGGCTATAAAAAGGAGGAAAATCTCCAATATCTGCTCACCCCTTTGCCTGATAGAGAACCTGAATAGTTTGGATAGCTCAGAGCCCTACCTTCAGGGAATGACATAGGATGCTGGCCCCAACATTTCCGAGAAGTTCTGCAGAAATCTTCAAGAGTCCCAGCACTTCTTAATTTCCTGGATGCTTTAGAGATTTCTGGCACAACTAAAAAAAATAACATCAAGCCAGAAGCCAGCTTCCTTTTTCAGCTTGTCTTTACAGTGGTTATTTTTAGTTCTCTGAATCTATTTGCAGCTCTTTTTCTATTACTGCTTTGTATATTAGGGAAAAAAACAAACAAACTTAATTGTTGTTTGGTTGACAAGTTGTATATTTCCACTTAGCATGTGGTAGTCAATGTATTATTTTTATGGCATTTTATTGATGGAGGGAGCTGTTAGAGATAGGTCAGAGAAGGGGTGACAGAGGCATTAGTTTATCTAGTAACATCCAAGGTGGAACAGTGTGGAAAATAAAATAAAGTGTGAATATTATATAGACACAGACATGCACACATACCCACACATTCATAAGGTTCTTGGCTATTCTAACCTTCCCTCCCTAGCACTCCCACCCCATAAACAACCACAGCAACAAAGTTGGATCCCAGATGTACCCAAATAAGAGCTGTGGGGCTCAAATCTGGAATCAGCAAACACCAGGATTAAAGAAGTCAGTTTCTTCTTAACTCTCCTCTTCTACAGATTTTCCTCCAGGCAAGGTAATCCCTAGATAAAAATTGGGGTTAGGGTTAGGCTCTCCCTCTTAATGTCTTTCTCCCTAGCCTGTGCCCAACTTGCTAGGCCTCACTGCCACTTCCCATTAAATTACTCATCAATCCTCAACCTCCCTCCTCTCTGGTAGCTTCTTCAGGGGCTGTCCTTTCCTGTAATTTTTCCTCCTTAATGTAGCTGTGCAGGTAAGAGTAACAGCCTAGATGGAAAAGGCAAGCAAAAGCTGAGAGGACCACTTATGTTTCTTTGCACTGTCCAAACTGTCTTCTGTGATTGATTACCTGCAAAACCTTATTTGAGTGAGGCACTATGGGTCATGCAAACGAGGAGACAAGTTTTGATCTCAAGAACTAAGAATATAACAGTGGAGGAAGAAGCTAACACACCCATTGAAGATTGAAAAACTAGATATAATGCTGGAGAGATGTACTCGATTGAGAGCAACTGTTTTTGCTGAAAGAGCTGAGAGGCCATGGAGCCCTACTGGTGAGTTAGACTAATCTGAGAAGATTTTGCACAGGATATAGGAGTTTATTTAATGTTCAGTGAGTCTCACCATGGAACCCCATACTGTGATAAGCTGACAATCTTCTCTGCCTGGGTGTTTTGGAGTTTGGAGTTGGGAGAGGGAGGCTGGGGAAAGCCATAAACTAGCTCTCTTCTATCTTTAGTCTTCCTTCAGCTCTCTTCCTTCCTAGCTTGGCCTTCCATACCTCCATCTAGCCCCTCAGGTATTATCTCAATGATCTTGGAATTTTCACCAAGCAACAGCTGGAAGCCAGGCATTGGCTATTGGAACAATATTGGCTAGATTTCAAGTTTAGACCTTCACTAGGGGACATCTGCTTTGCTATTGTTAATTCTAACCAAGACCATGTGCATTGAAACATAATACATGGAATATTTTCTCTAGTAATTCATCTGGGGCATTCAACAGCAAATACAAACTTGAGTTGCTGTGGAAGGGATGCTGGTCACCTGGACTCAAGGTTAATATTCCTGGGTTCCCAAGAAGATTACTTGTCCTTGAAAGAGAGAAGCTTTGAACCTCTAGAAAAGGCACATGATTCTGACATATCTCTCACTCTCTGCTCTCTTGAGAAACACAGTATTCTGTGTTTCTTGAGAAACACATTATCTTGAGAAATATATATATGCGTGTATATATATGCATATATATATGTATATATGTATATATCTTGGTATATATTAATACCAAGAGGAAACTAGCATAAAAAATGGTGACCTACTCAAAAAGCCCTTGAGTTTGTTGAATGAGGAACTGGGCATATCTGAAAACAACTGTTGGCCAAAGGAGGCCCAGGAAAGGTCAGGTGTTCACTGCAGAGTGCTCAGGTGCAGGAAGCCACAGACCTGAGCTGTAGCTTCAGTAAGGCCATGAATTCCTTATGTGATCTGGCTATTTACTTCCACTACCCCTGCTTCTCTCTCAAACCCTAGGCTCCAATTTTCCAAAATGAGGGAATGGCCTCTTCTCTAAGGACTTTAACAGCTCTGGAATTCTGTAATTCAAGTTCAGCCCTTCGAACAGCAGCCAGAACCTGAGGGAAATCAGCCTGTGATAGAGCTCAGTCCAAGGATAACTTCATGCATGAGAGTGGTAAATATTGTCTTTCTAGGGTGATTTTGCATATCCTTGCCTTGCCTAACTAGTTTCCCCTCATTGATGCATCAAGAACATATACTAAGCCTTGACTGGTGTAGCTCAATGGATTGAGCATGGGCCTGTGAACCAAAGGGTCACAGGTTCTGTTCCCAGTCAGGACACATGCATGGGTTGCTGGCCAGGTCCCCAGTAATGGGGTGTGTGAGAGGCAACCACACATCGATGTTTCTCTCCCTTACCCTCTCTCCAAAAATCAATAAATAAAATCTTTAAAAAATAACATATACTAATCTTCTTTTTCTGGTGTGGCTTGGTGGATTGAGCACCAGCCCACAGACTAAAAGTTTGCTAGTTAAATTCCCAATCAGGGCGCATGCCTGAGTTGCAGGCCAGGTTCCCATTTAGGGGTGTGAGAGGCAAGCAATTGCTGTTACTCTCACACACTGTGTTTCTCCCTCTTTTTCTCCCTCCTTTCCCTTTTATCTAAAAATAAATATATACAATGGTTTTTTTTAAGAGCATATACTGAGGGATAAAGACAGCAACAAAGTAGATGGGAGAGGAGCCCAGTTCTCCCTATGCCCAGCTAAAAGATCTAGCAGATCTTCTGAGGAACACAGTGAGCAGACAATGGAATCCCATCTTATATAAAGTTTGGAGGCCAAATATTGTAGAGGACATTGAAAAACAGATGGTGAGGAGACTGCATTGGGGTGGTAAGATCCCTGGGATCTGTGTAGGGACCTAGGCCACTGTGGCCCCCTGCCAGTGCCTGCTGCCAGATACTTGGAGGAGAGTTGGATCACCAGCTCTCTCCACTACCAGAGCAAGGAGGGCAGCCCAGCACCAGGAAGGACCTGGATGCTGGAAGTTGCTGGGGGGAATAGAGATGAAGTGGGAGACACAGAAGTGGTATACACCCACTGGGACTGTGGACACTGGCTAGGTCATTACCAGAGAAATTGGGGAGCCGGGTGACACCTAGAGAAAGGAGAAGAGTTGGGCTATGTCAGATCCTGACCTGGAATAGTCTCCATACTTGTTAGAAAGTTGGGCTGTGTGAAAAGCCTTGCACTTGTTGTTAAGAACAGTGGGCAGCTGCTTTGTAAGGAACTCTCAGCAGCGGTTGGCATGCCCAGAGGGTGATTTGAGCTGTGCACCTGTGTTGCTCGCTCAGAGGGTGAGTGACGCTGCATGCCTGGAGGCTTATGGGCACTGCTTGCCCAGTGGTGGGCTCTGGCCATGGTGGACTTGAAAAGAGTAAGGAGGAGTTACACCACATGGACCTCAGCACAACTGGTGAATTAAAGGCACAGGCCTGGTGCAGATGGACAGTGGGGACCTGGCAGCTCATGGAGGACCTAGGCTAAAGGCTGGGCACCTGTGAATATTGTGGCCCAGACCTGGCTCTTATCCTTGCAAAACCATAGGAAGGGATAAAAGCAAAGCCCAGCCCCGCTCTCTCCGTAGCATCCAGGAAGACCAACAGAACTCACTCAGTGGGTTTAAAGTCAGCAGGAGGCTTATTTTTTTCTTTCCTCTCTTCTTTTTCTTCCTCCAAGGGAGACGACAAGATGTGGAGTTGTGAAAGGTCCAGAAGCAGATCCAAGGGGGAGCACAAGACTAACCACAACAGCTGAGAAACTGAGACAAATTTCATTTTGCTATCCATAGAACTGGCATTTTATTGTTTACTTGTATTATTATTTTTTCATTATTTTACTACTTTTATTTTAGTAGTATTGTTTTATTTCTCTTCTTTCTGTTTAGTTTTCTTTATTTTATTTCTCTGTTTAATTGCATTGTTTGACTGGTTTTCCTTATTCTGTCTTTATTCTACTTTAGTTTTCCTTCTTTCACTTCACCCACGTTCCAATAACACACTACTCTTGATCATGTACTTTCTATTCTTGTTATCCAAATCATGTATTTCTTGTCATACTATCGTTGTTCCGGTACTATTGTAAATAATTGTTGTTCCATGCAATTGTACATACTACACAGCACTCCTCCTGGATCTTAGCCCACTTCACTTTATTCCTGAGCTTTATTACTATTGTGGTTAACTCTGTTCTTGCACACACTATGCCTACTTTCTATCCTTTACTCTTACTCTATCTCATCATTTAATCTTGCACAAGCACTCTGCTTTCTGGATTCAGCCCACAGTCCTCCTTCCCTCTAACAAGAGTCTTATCTCTCTTTCACCTTTCATTAAAAGTGGTTAGTTGGGTGAAATACCATGGTTAATGCTATACTTATCCAAAGGATCTCCTATCTCTTCTCTACTTGTTGGTGCTTTAACTCCCATACAATACTCTCCTGCTGCCTAAATCTGTTTTTCCTACCCCCTGCCACTGATCACATACAAGATTAGGTGGGAGCTGTGAACTTCAGCATACCTGATGGAAGAAAGAACCCACCAACAAAGGAACCACCAAAAGGTAAAAACCCAAGTACAACAAGAGAGCCCACATAGACAGAAGGAAGAGCAAATCTAGAGAATCCAGACAAGGAGATAAAAAAGACACCACTCAATCCCATAGAATTCCTACAATAGATGTTCACCCTACAAAAACAGATAGCAAAGAGAAATATTAGGAAGTGCAGAAACAACAAAAAGAGTCACCTGAAATGAGGAGAAAAAAGAACACACAATCAAAAGGAATGGAAAACTCCACACTAAAAGAGCTAAATAAAATGGAGTTAGCAAACTATCAGATATAGAATTCAAAAGAATGGTTATAAGGATGCTCAAGGAACTCACTGACAACTACAAGGAACCGAGTGAGAACTACAACAGTATGAAAAATAAAATAGAAATTATAAACAAAAACCAGGAAGACATGAACAATAAAATCTTGGAAATAAAAAACACGCTAGATGAATTACAAACAGGCTGTATGAAACAGAGAATTGATTCAGTGAGATGGAGGACAAGGTAGAAAAAAAGACCCAGAAAGAGCAAGAAAAGAAAAAAAGACCCTGGAAAAATGAGGAGGGGTTAAGGGAACTGCAGGACAACATGAAATATAATAATATCCATGTAATAGGGATACCTGAAAGAGAAGAAAAAGAGCAACAGACAGAAAACCTGTTTGAGAAAGTAATGATGAAAAAATTTCCTAATTTGATGTGAGAAAAAGTCACACAAATCCACGACACACAGAGAGTCCCAGTCCAGAGAACCCAAAGAGAACCCAAAGAGGCCCACTTCAAGACACATCATAATTAAAATGGCAAAATTCCAAAACAAATAGGGAATCTTAAAGGCAGCAAGGGAGAAACAGGAAGTAAAATACAAGGAAGCCCCAATAAGTCTAGCAGCTGATTCTCAATGGAAACACTCCAAGTCAGAAGGGAATGGCAAGAAATATTCCAGGTAATGAAAACCAAGGGCCTACAACCAAGAGTACTCTATCCAACAAGGCTCTCAAAAACTGGAAGGCCAAATACACAGCTTCCTAGACACAGAAGCCTCAAAGACTATACCTCCTCCAAACAGGCTCTGCAAGAGATGCTAAAGGGTCTACTTAAAGAAAAGGGGGAAAAGAGTGAGAGAGAGAGGAACACAGGTATGAAAAATGGCAATGAGTAATTACATATCAATAATAACTTTAAACATAAATGGATTGAATGCTCCAATCAAAAGACATAGAATAGTAGAATGAATAAGAAATCGTGACCCACACATATACTGCCTAAAAGAGATCCACCTCAGAACAAAAGACCAACACAGACTAAAAGTGAAGGGGTGGACACAAATATTCCAAGCAAATGGACAGGATAAAAAGCCAGGGTAGCAATACTCATATTAGAAAAAAATACACTTCAAAAATAGAGCCATAAAAAATACCCAGAAGGTCACTTCCTAATACTCAAGGGAATAATCCATAAAGAACACATAAACATTGTAAATATATATGCACCCAACATAAGAGCACCCAATTACATAAAGAAAACCTTGGAGAACTTCAAGAAACACATTGATAGCAACACTATTATAGTAGGGGATTTTAACACCCCACTGTCAAAAAAGAATAGATCTTCCAAAAAATATCAACAAAGATATTGTGGCATTGAACAATGTCATAGATGAAATGGACTTAACTGATATATATGTAGAGCCTTTCATCCCAAAGAAGCAAAATACACATTCTTTTCAATTGCACATGGAACATTTTCAAACATAAACCACATGATAGGACACAAAACAAGCCTCAACAAATTCAAGAAATTTGAAATCATATCAAGCATTTTCTCTAACCACAAGGGACTGAAACTAGAAACCAACCCCAAGGAAAAATCTCAAAAACACTCAAACTGATGAAAATTGAATAGCATGCTATTAAACAATGTATGGGTCAAGAATGAGATCAGGGAGGAAATCAAAAAGTTTCTAGAACCAAGTTAAAATGCACTCACAACAGTCCAAAATTTATGGGACACAGTGAAGGAAGTCCTGAGAGGGAAGTTCATAGCAATACAGGCCTGCCTAAAAAAGATAGAAACATTTCAAACAAACAACCTAGACATGCACCTACAAGCACTGGAAGAATAACAACAAAGACAGCCCAGAGCAAGTAGAAGGAAGAAAATAACCAAGATCAGAGCAGAATTAAATGACATAGAGACTAAAACCACAATTCTAAGGATCAATACATCCAGGAGCTGTTTTTTTTTTTTTTTGAAAGATAAACAAATT
>PVKM010009208.1:0-18988 GCA_004027735.1 Carollia perspicillata | reverse complement strand
ATAATTTTACAAGAAATTTCGGTAAGAGCTAACCCCTATCCTTCACAGATTATTTAAAAAAAATCCAAGAAGACAGAAGGCTCCCAAACTTATTTTATGGAGTGAACATCATCCTAAACCGAAAACCAGATAAAGACACAGCAAAGAAAGAAAATTACAGGCCAGTATTGCTGATCAACATAGATGCTAAGATCCTCAACAAAATATTGGCAAACCACACCCAGCAATACCTTAAAAAGATCATACATCATGACCAAGTGGGATTTATCCCAAGGATGCAAGGATGGTACAATATTCACAAATCAATAAATGTAATACATCACATAAACAAAAGAAAGGTAAAAGTCATATGATCATATCAATAGATAAAGGAAAAGCATTTGATAAGGTACAGCACCCATTCTTGATTTAAAAAAAAAAAAACCTCAGCAAGGTGGGAATAGAAGGAGCATTCCTCACATAATCAGGGCCATGTACGAGAGATCTACATCCAACATCATACTGAATTATCAAAAACTAAAAACTTTCCCAGTAAGATCATGAACAAGACAAGGTTGTCCACTTCCACCACTTCTATTCAACATAGTGTTGGAAGTCTTAACCACAGCAATCAGAGAAGAAAAGAAATAAAAGGCATCTAAATTGGAAAAAAAAAAAACCAGAACTGTTATTGTTTGCACATGACATGACAGTGTACATAAAAAAATTCTACAGACTTCACCATAAAACTACTCATCCTAATAAATGAATTTGACAAAACTGCAGGATATAAAGTCAATATTCAGAAATCATAGGTATTTTTGTATATGAACAATGAAATATCAGAAACAGAAATCATGAAAAAATCACATTTGATATAGCTCAAGAGAAATGAAATACCTAGGAGTAAAAGACCTGTACTGAGAAAACTACATAACAGTGAAGAAAGAAATTAAGAAAGATACAACTAAATGGAATCATATACCATGCTCATGGATTGAAAGAACATCATCAGAATGTCCATACTACCCAAAACAATTTATAGATTCATTGCAATACCTATTAAAGTACCAATGGCATATTTCAGAGACCTAGAACAAACACTTCAAAAATTTATATGGAACCATAAATGACCCTGAAGAGCTGCAGCAATTTTGAGAAAGAAGAAGAAATTAGGAAGAATCAGGATACCTGATACCAAACTGTATTACAAGGCCACTGTAATCAAAACAGCCTAATGTTGGCATAAAAACAGGCACATGGACCAATGGAAGAGAACAGAGAGCCCGGAAATAAACCCAAGACTCTACAGTCAATTAATATTTGACAAAGGGGGCAGCAACATAAAATGGAATAAGAATAGCCTCTTCAACAAATGGTGTTGGGAGAACTGGACAGTTACATGCAAAAAAATGAAAGTGGAGCACCAACTTACACCATACACAAAAATAAATTCAAGGTGGATAAAAGATTTAAATATAATCTGTGACACAATTAAAGTCATAGAGGAGAACGTAGGCAGGAAAATCTCAGATATTTCACGCAGCAACATTTTCACTGATATGTCCCCTAGAGCAAAGGACATAAAGGAAGGAATAAACAAATGGGACTTCATAAAAATAAAAATCTTCTGCACAGTTAAGGAAAACAGCATTAAAATAAAAAGAGAACCAACTATATGGGAAAACATAGTTGCCAATGATACCTCACAAGTGTTTCATCTCCAAAATATATTAAAAACTCACATGACTACCATCTAGGGAGAGAAAAGCCCAATTAAAAATTGGCAAAAGACTTGAACAGACACTTCTCCAAGGACATACAAAGGGTCTAGAAACATATGAAAAGATGCTCAGAATCACTAGCCATCAGAGAGATGCAAATTAAAACCACAATGAGATAAAACTTCACAACAGTCAGAATGGCCATCATAAACAAATCAACAAACAACAAGTGTTGGAGAGGATGTGGAGAGAAGGGGACCCTAGTGCACTGTTGGTGGCATTCAGACTGGTGCAGCCGCTATGAAAAACAGTATGGAATTTTCTCAGAAACTAAATATGGAACTGCCTTTTGACCTGTGAATTCTACTGCTGGGATTATGTCCTAATAACCCTGAAACATTAATCCAAAAGAACTTATGCACCCTAATGTTTATAGCAGCACAATTTACAGTATCCAAGTGCTGAAAGAAACCTCAGTGCCCATCAGTAAATGAATGGATCAAAAAACTATGATACATTTACATGATGGAATACTATGCAGCAGAAAGAAAGAAGTAGCTCCTACCCATTGCAACAGCATGGATGGAACTGGAAAGGATTATGCTAAGTAAAATAAGCCAAGTTGTGAAAAACAAACACCATATGATCTCACTTTTAAGTGGAACCAAATCAACAAAACAAACAAGCAAGGCAAATATATATGCAGAGACATTGAAATTAAGAACAAAATATCAGTAACCAGAGGAGAGATAGTAGGCAATAATGGTGGAGGGGAGTATGAAGGGTTTTCAGGAATAAGTATAAAGGACACATGGACAAAACCAAAGTGGGAGTTGAAATCAGGAGAGAAATGTGGGAATGCCTGGGGTGGGCAGTAGCAGTGTGGGGGGGGGGAATGCAGAAAATTGTACTTGAACAATAATAATTTTTTTAAAAGAGCATATACTAATCTGGTCTTCGTTCCTTTGGAATAATCATAGGTTTAATGCTCTCTTCCAAAATGTAGATGATGTGTATTACCCATTAGCATGAATGCACTTATTGGACATAGTTTTCCCTAACTGGAGAATAGGGAGAAGGTGGTAAAGGGGAGAAATGCAAATTTGGGAGAGTGGTTGCCAAGGATGCATATTTTCCTGTCTTCACAATCTTGCTCAGGGACAGCCCTGGGTCTTCTATAGTCTTCTTATTATTGTGTTGTTTCCAGAATTAGTAAAGAGTTAGAACATTTCTACCTCCTTCTAATTATGCTATGTTTGGAAAATCACTTTTTAGAAATGGTGGCCTATCCCCAGTTGGACTTAATCTAGTTTCAGTTGGACAAGGAAGTACTGAATGACAGAACACTCCTAATGCAATCAAGAAACCCAATTCTTATGTCCTCTGTGAGGTATTTGGAAAGGCCTTTAGGGATGAAGAGCTCATATCCCCTGCTCATCTATTTCCATTAATTATGCCCTTTGTCATAAATTTACTTTGTTAGCTGAAGTTTCTCACGCTGTGATCTTCAGGAAACATAGGATCTAATCCTGGCTCACCTCTTAACCTAAACTGGTGACCTTATCGGTGGCCTTTTAACCTTTTTGCATTAGGTTATGAACCACACAAGAAAAGTGGTCTTAATCATTCATAGTCACTGTTGGAATGGAGGGCTGGTGAGAGGGGCAAGTAAAGTGAAGTAGGATAGGGAAAGAAATAGAGAAGAGAGGGAGTGAGTTTTTTTAAAATTAAAAACTCTATTACTGAGCTTGATCACCCACCTTATTTTCTAAATTTGGCTGAGTGGATTTTGGCTGTTTGCTAAAATCAAACCCACTCTCAAAGGACAAAGATTTGTCACTACTGAGGATATTCAAAAGAATGTGCCAGAGGCTCTAAACTCAATCACTAAAGATGAGTTCCAAGAAACATTTTGAGCAATGGGAACATCATTGCAATAAAGGTACAGGGATTGAGCTTCCCAAGGTGCTAGTCTGAAGGGGACACCACTCCTTTGGATGTGCATGTCATAATACACTTTTGAAAAAGCAGCAGTCACATTTGAAATTATTGCCTGTTTCCTCTCCTTTCATTCTCAATGGCAATTGGCAATAGGCAATAGCTGGCTGCCAAGTTTTAAAGCTATATGGGATTTTTACCCTAGTTTATTCTGTACCTATGACTCTTAGTTTCCTTTTGCTGTACATGCAATAAAACTATATTGCATTTGTATAATGCTTTATGTTTTTCAAAGCAGTTTCATATTCAGATAATAATTTCCTGGAGTGAAGGAACCCATCTTAATTATTTTTGAATACTCAAACCCTAGAACAATGCCTTACCCATAACACTCAATAAATGAATGTTCATGGAATAGAATAGCTATTCTCTCATTTTATCTTTGAGACATTCTTGTAAAGAAGGCAGACTAGGTATTATTCAATATACTTTTCTTATTTTACATGGACTCAGGACACAAAGAGTACTGTGTGTATGGGGTGGAGGTCATTTACTGTAGCAGTGTTTAAGGCTGTTGATCAATAGTGGCTATTCTTATTTGGTTTATAGGGCTAGCTGGTTGCAAAGCCCAAGCTGGAATTCAAGGCTAACTTTAAGTGTCAATTTCTTTGCACAGTATAAGGTGGAAATGAGAGTGAAATAAAGTGGTCTAGACTCCAGAGACTTGGTCAGCTAATAGAGAACAGAAGCTCCTAATGACCTTCCTGCTTCTTATGCAAAGAATTGATTAGAATGTATGTTCAAGATCATATAGTCCAGTGCCTGTACCTTTCAGAAATATTGTCCTAGCTTTGAAGGAGATATTTTTTGACTCAGTGATTCCATTCATGGATGCCAGAGCCTCTTTCAGTCCCCATCCTCCCAGAGAATGGAGACAACTTTGTATAAATAAATAAGTAAATCAATAAACAAACAATACACATATATACAAATATATACTATATATACACAAAATGACTGACTGGCCACTGATTATAGGATGAAATCTGAGGCAGCATCTCCTTGCATTCCAACTTCCAATGCCATGGAACAGAGCTAAACACCAGCCTATGTTGGCCTATTTCATGATTTCAGAAACAAATCAAGTTCACTGAAATGTCTCCTGTTTATACCAGCTACCCAAGGCCTCTTGAGACTTTATTCATGATGTCATTAAAATTCCTTATAATTTCCTCAGGCAAAGGCAAACTCAGTCAAGCAGCTTCATGCTTCTGTCTATCCAGAGGAGATCAATGTATCTTGCAGCATTCAATATAGTGAAGACATCTCTCTGTTTGGACACTTGCTGTTGTCCCATTTGGGAGTCTTGAATGACAATTTCTTTTTTTAAAGATCTATCTATCTATCATCTATCTATCTATCTATCTATCTATCTATCTATCTATCATCTATCTATCTATCTATCTATCTATCTATCTATCTATTTATTTTTAGAGAGAGGGGAAGGGAAGGAGGAAGAGAGGGAGAGAAACATCAATATGTGGTTGCTTCTCACATGCTCCCTACTGGGGATTTGGCCTGCAACCCAGGCATGTGCCCTAGACCAGGAATTGAACCAGCAACCCTATGGTTCACAGGCCCATGCTCAGTCCACTGAGCCATACCAGCCAGGGTGACAATTTCAATCAAATACACGATTTTCCCTGGGTGGTGTAGTTCAGTGGATTGAGTGCAAGGCTATGAACCAAAAAGTGTTGCTGGTTTGATAACCAGTCAGGGCACATGCATGGGTTGCAGGCCAGGTCCCCAGTAGGGGGTGCATGAGAGGCAACCACACATTGATGTTCCTCTCCCTCTCTCCTCCCTTTCCCTCTCTCTAAAAATAAATAAATAAAATCTTTAAAAACTACACAAGAATTTTTAGCAGACCTAAGAATAGACATTTATGTCTATCCCTATACCTGAGAAAGCCCATACTCTCTCCTCACAGGGGCTACCTAACCTGATTTTTCTCCTCCCCCCCCATAGTCACTCCTGAAAAAACAAAATGCCAACTCAGGTTGTGAAATACAGCCCCAAAGTGCCACAAATCCTTCAATCTTCCGTGTTCTGGAGACCATAAGACCAGATATTCACCTTTTTCTGGTCCTTTGAAACTCAAAGCCTGAAACACCCTGCTCTTTTACATCTGCTTCTTTACCATAGAACTGGAGCTGCTCCAGTGGGACTGAAGGATGACTTTGAAAATACCCATCTTCAACTTTAAATGTGGTTTGTAATTAACCTACAAGGAGAGCTCAAGCTGAAGAATAGCATTCTTCTCATTCCTTCTTTCCTAATTAACAACATATGATCTCTACTCCCTTCTTTTTCTCCCCTCTCAGGGACTCCCTCATTTCACAGTGCTAAAGGCCCAAAGATAATTGAAGTTTAGACCAGCATAAATCCATGGTTTACCCAGGTCTTGTCTTCCCTAAGAGATGTTCCCAATTATGTACTTCTTTCTATGCACCAAACTGGTGCTCAACAAATATCCAGCTTTATCCTGAAGAGACAAGTATGAGGGAATTTGTGGTGCTATGCTTTCTTGGATTTGACAAATGTTCCCTGGCCTAAGTTCTCACACTGAGCACAGAGAGCAATCCAGCCAGCATTCTCTAAGCCAGCTGTTCCCAGAGTTGGCAGTTTTAACCTCATCAACCCAAATGTATATTTTCTGGCTCTCTCCCAAGTTTCAAGCACTCACATTTACCTCCTTCTTTTTCTAGCTGTATGTTTTTAAAAAGCTATTCCCTCAAAGGGTGAGAGAGGGGAGTTATTTGAGAACTTAAGACTTTTCAGCATGACTCATAGAATGCATGACCAGGGTGATTAATGGCAAAACCTTTATGTGAGACCCATATTTCTATTTTAAATTTACAGGATCCCCTAAAGTCCATCTTGGGAAAGTTTCTGTACTTGGCTACAGACCTCCCACACAAACAATGTGTAGTGAGGGGCTGAGGAACAGCTATTCTCAAGTCATACTGAGGTCTGTTCTTAAAGGTGCACAACTAAAGCATAGACAGAAATATGGCCTGAGGGTTCTCAGACCCCAAGATCACCCTTGGAACCCAAAAGAAGCCCCCTGACTCCCCTACCACACAGAGAGTCCACATGGGAAATATCCTTCCTCTGCCTGAATAAGCAAGTTGCCTCTATTCAGTAGGTTAGTGTATCTTGGTTTTGCATCTTGTGGCAAATGCCATGGACTCCTGGGTTAAATGGTTACACTAATGATGATATCATAGCTACCAGGGGTTCTATCACAGGGGTCCCTGACCCCTGGGCCATGGACTGACACCAGTCCATGGCCTGTTAGGAACCAGGCTGTACAGCAGGAGGTGAGCTGAGGGTGGGTGAGTGAGTGAAGCTTCATCTGTATTTACAGCCTCTCCCCATGGCTTGCATTACCACCTGAGCTCTGCCTCCTGTCAGATCAGCAGCAGCATTAGATTCTCACACGAGCAGGAACCCTACTGTGAACTGCAGGTGTGAGGGATCTAGTTTGTGTGCTCTTTATGAGAATCTGCAGAGAGATTTGCCTACATAGAGACCATCCCAAAACCATCACCTCCATGGTCTGTGGAAAAATTGTCTTCCATAAAACTGGTTCCTGGTACCAAAAAGATTGGTGGCTGTTGTTCCGGTAGGTAAAGAGACATGTATAGCCTACCCTTTGGTTGGCAGTTGGCTTCAAGGTTTTGCTTATAGCAAACCACCTCCTTTTTTTTCTTGTTGGGTATAGTGTATTGTGTTGATAGTATCCTTCTTCTAAGGAACCTGGAATGGGAATCATGTTGAGGATAAGACTCTTAATATGTTGAGCAGTATATTTAATATGTTGAGCAGTTTGGGTGTCCCCAAACTGAGGACCTCTCTCTGCCTTATGTCATTGTTGGGAATAGTGGTTCAAGGCTCCTACTCATTAAAGACCATGTGAACTATGAAGCCCACAGTGTGGCGATTTATTGTCATACCAGTAAATGAGCCTGATGACATGATCATTGAGGTCAATGGCGACCATCCATCAAAGATAGAGAAACTTCTGATTGAGATGGAGACATAGGCAGACATGCTTCACCTCCTTCCACAAATACAAGAAGAATCACAACTAACCTCAAAACAAAAACTCCCAGAAGTGCCATAAAATCAAACTGTATGGAAATCCAATAACCAATGATTTAAAGAAGCCATATTCATCCATAGAGGTAGGAGGGGCAGAGATAGGGACTCAGGGCACAAGGATGTAGTATGGCATGGAGCATTGGCAGTGGTGGTGGTGGAATGCATGGTCCCATATTCACATATGGTGAATAAAAATCAGGAGGAATACCTTGGGAGAGAGCAAGCCCAGCCCCAGTCCAGACCGTGCAGTTCTGGGTTTTAGTACCAGGAAGAGTAAGCCTCATAACTTCTGGCTATAAAAACTAGTGGGGATTGGGGTCATGGGATAAACTGTTGGTTCCTCAGGAGAGTCCATTTAAAGGACCCATGTGGACTTAGAAGGTATGCAAACCCACCCACACTGGGAATCACCTCCAGGGAATCAGCTAGAAGGGCACCAGTCACATATGTGCAGCAAGTGAAGTGACTAGAAACAGGGTGAGAGCTGGGCAAGCCTTCAGAAACCCAGAAGTGCCATTGTTCCTTCTCCAACCCATCACCCTCACATAGAGCCACAAAGTGGCAAAACAGGTTACTCCACCCTAGTGAATACCTAAGGCTCTGCCCAATACAACTTAACATGTTCTCTAAGACAGAGAATCAAAGAAGCCCTACCTAACACAAAAACAAACACAGGGAGGCTGCCAAAATGAGGAGACAAAGAAATATGACCCAGCCCTGGTTGGTGTGGCTCAGTGGATTGACTGCTAGCCTGTGAACCAAGGGGTCGCAGGTTTGATTCCCAGTCAGGGCACATCCCTGGGTTGCTGGGCAGGTGCCCAGTGGAGGGCATGCAAGAGGCAACTACACATTGATATTTCACTCCCTCTCATTCTCCCTCCCTTCTCCTCTGTTTAAAAATAAATAAATAAATAGTGAGTTCTTGCCAAGATGGAGGCATAGGTAGAAACACTTCCTTTCTTCACACAACCAAAAGAAGGATAACAACCAATCTAAAAACAATGAACAACCACAAGTGCCAGAAAATCAAACTGCATGGAACTCTGACAACCAAGAAGTTAAAGAAACATTCACCCAGATCGATGCACTGAGACAAATAAATAAGGCCCAAATGAAAAACAGATCAAAACTCCAGAAAAAGAGCTAAGCGATGAGGAGATAACCAACATATTTGATGCAGAGTTCAAAACGCTGGTAATCAGGATGCTCACAGAACTGATTGAGCTTGGTCACAAAATGAAGGAAGAAATGAAGGCTACCCAAAGTGAAATAAAGCAAATATACAGGGAAACAACAGTGAAGAGAAGGGAACCAGGATTCAAATCAATGATGTGAAAAAAAGGAAGAAATAAATGCCCAGCTGGAACAGAATGAAGAAACAAGAATTCAAAAAAATGAGGAGAGGCTTAGGAAACTCTTTGACAACTTTAAGTACTCTAACATCAGAATCATAGGAGTGTCAAAAGGAGAAGAATAAGAGCAAGAAATTGAAAACTTATTTGAACAAACAATGAAGGAAAACTTTCCTAATCTGGAGAAGGAAATAGACTTAAGAAAGTCCAAGAAGCCCAGAGAGTCCCAAAGAAATTGGACCCAAAGAGGAACACACCGAGGCACATCATCATTAAGTTACCCAAGATTAAAGATAAAGAGAAAATCTTAAAAGCATCAAGAGGAAAGGAGAGAGTTACCTACAAAGGAGTTCCATTAGACTATAAACTGATTTATCAAAAGAAACCTTGCAGGCAGTAAGGGGCTGGAAAGAAGTATTCAGAATGATGAAAAGCAAGGACCTATAACCTAGATTACTTTATCCAACAAAGCTATTATTTAGAATGGAAGGGCAGGTTAAGTGCTTCCTAGATAAGATGCAGCTAAATGGGTTCATCATCACCAAGCCATTATTATATAAAATGTTAAAGGGCCTTATCTAAAGAATAGAATATCAAAACTATGAATATTAACATCCAACAAATTCACAACTATCAACAACTGAATATAAAAAGTAAAAACAAAAATGAACTAAGCAAATAAGTAGAACAAGAACAGAATTATAGATATGGAAATCACTTGGAGCATTATCAGCTGAGAGGGAGAGAATAGGTGTAAAAGTACAGGGAGTAAGAAGCATAATTGGTAGGTACAGAATAGACAGGGGGGATGTTAAGAATAGTATAGGAAATGGAGAAGCCAAAGAACTTGTACGTATTATCCATGGACATGAACCAAGGTGGCAGGATTGCTGGAGGAAAAGAGGGTACCAGGTGGAGGGGAGCAAAGGGGAAAAAACGGGACAACTGCATTAGCATAGTCAATAAAATATACTTTGAAAATAAAAAAGAACAGTAAATAGTGTGGCATTAAAAAAGATAGAGGAATAAATGTCACTATTAAACTCACAGGATGCAAACTGGTATTGTGTGTAGACCAGAATCCCCTTCAAGGGGTGGTTTTATGCCTGATTTAGCACCTTCTTGATTTACTATGTTTGCTTTCTCCAGACTGCAGGTCCGATTCATGACAGACATGTTGGCTGTAGAGACACAGAAAACTATTCCAATGAAATCCCTATTCACTCAGGAATGACCCCGCCCCACAGCCTTAGTGATATCAATGTTTTCAGGGATGATGATCTGAGCACAACCACAACAAACATCCCACCGTTTTCCAGATGGCTACCCACATTTTTCATGGTGAAAGCAATTATTTGAATTGTAATCATGAGTGTCTCCATGATCCAACTATGGCCTCCACTATCCCAATGTCATCATGGATAAATTACCTTGACCAGTATGCCAAACAGTTTGTGGTGTAGGTGGAAATGCTGATAATCTTGAAACAGTAATCATATCTCTTAAGTACCTTCCATTACAAACATGGGGGCATATTCAGAAAGAGGAAATGATGATGAGCCTCTAACAATCACACGAGCTTCAGATTTCTCCAAGAGAGGGAAGAGGCATGTGGACTTCACGATATATTCAACACCAGAGTGATTCCATTTAATGTCAGCAATATCTCACTCCTAGAAGATGGAGATGGGTTTCCCATCATTGACAAGTTTCCCTTTCTCAGTCTTCACATTACTGTTGAACTTTTCATGAGTGGGGTCATACATGCAAATGACTTAGCTGAGGTAGTCATAAACAGTGACAATGTGTGTTTTGGCACACATTGCCTCATGCCTTTGGCAGCAGATAAACACAGCCTGCAGACCAGATGCCCAATATCGCCAAATTAGATTATTTTTACTTTCACTATGTGGTCTCTGGAATGTGGCTGGCACTTCCCAAAATGGTTTAGTTATGTGCTGAATACAGAGGAACAGACAGTGGACCATATAATTTTTTTCAGTCTTCAAATATTTTGTATTTAAAGGCCATATATTGCCTTCACCCATTGTATTTCAAATCACTGTACATTTACTTTTATAGAAACACTGCCTGCATTTTATAGTACAAAAAATCCCCCTAAAAATTGTTTCTGCAATGTATAGAAATACCCAACTTAAATAGCAAAGAAATGCACCATAACTACTGATGCACTACAATCATTTCTGCATTTCCTGTTTCTTATATAACTATCTTATCTGATAACACAAAATATAAAGAGCAGTTATGACAGTCATTTACATATACTTCTAAAGTCTTATTGAGAATATCCTGTTGGCAATGGATAACTAGTCATAGGCACAGCTGCAGTAGCAGAATGTGCATGTGCCTGTTGGTTCACACCACTGTGCATATTTGAATCATTACTTCCATATTGCAGACTGCTATCATAACCATTCTGGTAAGTCCCTGTTCTAAAACTGGTCTGTATACCAGCAGACACAGAATTACTTCCAAAGCTTCCATTGGTGTAATTTGTAGCACTGTAAACACCATTCTGGGTTTCTGCCCCCAAATCTCTCTTAAGCAGACTAGAGTAACTTCTGGCATAATTTTTTCTGTCCATAAATGTATTAAATCCACCATTTTTGCCCACAGAATATTTGTCCCGATTGTCATCCCTCATGTCTTCTTTATCCCTGGAATGAACTGAACCTCTGTCTTCAACCAACTGAAGCAACTTGGGATTAATTGTTTGATTGGCTTCACAAAGCACACAGATAAAGTTGCTCACTTGTTTTATATGATTAGTTGTAAAGTAAGTACATGCCATGCCTGTTTTGGTACTAACAGCAGTTCTTCCAATTCAATGAATATAATCTTCTGAGGAATTACAGTAGTAGTCATAATTGATGACAAATTTCACATCTTCCACATCTAGCCTTCTGGAGGCTACATCTGCAGCAATCAGAATAGGAGCTTTTTCATGTTTGAATTCATTTAGAACCCAGTCACATTCCTGTTGACTCTTGTCACAATGGATATCCATGAAAGGCCACCCATCTCTCCTTATTTTTCTAGTAAGTTCATCACATTTTCTATTGGTTTCAACAAAGACAATGGCTTTGTTGTCTTTCTTTTTCATGATCTCTTCCATCAGATGATGAAGTTTTCCAGATTTTTCTATATCATGACACATACCCACAATCTGAAGAATGTTGTGGTTTGCACTCAGTTCCAGTGCACCAATGTTTATATGAATATAGTCTTTCAGGAAATCCTCAGCAACCTGTCTTACTTCTCTTGGCCAAGTTGCACTCTACATTATGGTCTGCCTTTCAGGTCTTATCTGATCCACAGTCTTCCTTATTTGGGGTTCACAGCCCATGTAAAGCATTCTATCTGCTTCATCAAGGGGAAGTAGGTGGGTCTTCTGAGATTTGTTTTCCCACACTCTAAAAAAAAGTCTATCAGTCTTCCAGGTGTTGCAATACAGATTTTCACACCTCTCTCCAACTAAAGTGTTTGTGGTCTTTTGGGAGCACCGCCATCAATGCAAGTAGAACTCAACTGACATGCTACATAGTATTCAGCAGCTGCACCTGTTGGGCCAGTTCCTGAGTTAGTGCCAGCACCAAGCAAATAGGCCCTTCACCTTTCTCTAGGAATGAGTGATAACTGGTACTGACAATATCAAGCAGCAGATAAGACAATGTTTTTCCAGATCCAGTCTGTGCCATTCTAACCACATCCAATCCACTTAGAGCAACTGGCTATCCCTGAGCTTGATGAGCGGTGGGTTTAGTAAAATTGTCTTTTACTTACATCCATGACATTTGCAGGGAAGTATGCTTCATAAAAATTCAGAGCTGGCTTTGGACAATCGTGGCCTCCACTGTAATTTCCTTGCTTCTCTTGTATGTCTCCACCTATTGTACTGTAAGCCTAGCCAAATCAGGGTGTACTTGATCAAAATTCTTCTCAAATTTGGGAAGGCCATCAACATTCCACTTCTTTTTAACTAGTTTCTGCCCAGGGTTTCCAAATTTCTTTCCTCATAGAGGCCTTACCCTACTCCCTCCAAATTGAGATGCACCAAACCATCAGTCATGACCATGGTCTGAGTCACCCAAATAGCCTGACATGGCATCATTGATTTCAGTTGGCAAGAAGAGGAAAGAATGAAAGAAGAGGAGAAAATCAGGTGTGACCAGTCACTGAAGGTGGCTTTGGCAACAGTGAAGTGTGGGGGCCAGGTGGTGGAGAGACGGCAATGACAGGAGCTTGAGCTGCTCACTGAGAGGCCAGTGTAAATGAATGAAGTGAACCATTTCATTTTTAGTGGTTATAAAACAGGTTGGGCTATGAGACTTCCTTGCTCCCCACCAGTCACCAAATTGTACTCATTGAACAAAGTTGTACTTAAGGTGATTATGTCTCTCCTCTGATGTCCAGGTTGTTTATTCTTAGAAAGAAATAATCACATAACCACATAGGGATACCTATTGAAGCTTGGTCTTTAGTGAGTGGATCTACAACACTACCTGGAATTCTCTCCTTATCACCTTAGTCAGTAACATTCCCCATCCTTATGCTTATTACAAACTTTGACCTTTTTTTTCTTCAGACTCCTTCTCCACCCCATTTACCCCCTACTCTTATAGAAGGTCGCTTTGCTTCCTCTATCAGCGAAATAATAGAGAGCATTGGGGAGAGGGAGAGCCCCAACATGTCTGCCTTGATATAGTGACAAATACAGCAACGCATAGACCCATTCTTTCTTCCCTTCTATCTGTAATCTGGATCTCATCCTTTCACTTATACCCTCAGATGTTCACTAATTTTCTTCTTTTTCAAATCCACCATTAATTATTCCACTTCCTAGTTTAGTGTTTAATAATGGTCAAACCTTATTCTACTAAAAACAAAGAAGCAAAAAACTCTCCAAAAAAGTCTTCTCCAGCTATCATACTATGCTTTTCATTATCTGACTACGGTGGGAACTCTTCAACACATCACAACTTGTTGCAATATGCCTGAAGTTACGTTAAGGTCCTTTCTTAATTGTCAAATTAAATTTAAACATCTCAATCACTATCTGACTTTATTTTCTGCATTACTTGAAATTACAGTTGGCCTCTCCTTTCTACTCAAAGTTTCCTTCTTTCTTGATGTCCATCACATTATTCTTTGCTGTTTTTTTCCATAACTTTGGTGTTATTCTTTTCCAGAATCCTTTGAAGGTTTCTCCTATTCACCCAAACCTTTGAATGACATTGTTTCCCTGGGTTCTATTCTCAAAACTCCTCTTTTGTCATTCCACTCACTTCCCCCGGGTTAACTCATTCATGCCCATGACTCAATGCCCACCAATGTAAGTGCAATTTCAAAAGATAGACTATCAGCCCAAATAGCCTGAGCTGGAAGTGCATATGTACTATTGCCTACTAGACATGTCCATTGGAAATCTCAATTTACTCCAATGAGTAAATTCAAACTCAACATATTAAAAAACTTGAATTAACTTTTCCATTTCCTTCCTCATTTCTGCTAATCCTTTAACTTCTCTGACTTATTATTCACTAGCTGCTCAAGCCAGAATATGTTTGGTATCACCAATATCTTTTCTTTTGTTCTCCACATCCACTCATTCATTGAGTCATGTCAATTTAATTACTAAGTAACTCACATCTCCATCTGACCTCTCCATAGTATACTTATCCATATGACTCTGAACTGGTCTGTCTGCATGTTATACCTTCTTTCAATGGTATGCTAATAGCAGATGTAGTAATCCTTCTTTTTTAAGTATATTTTATTGATTATGCTATTACAATTTCTCCAATTTCCCTCCTTATCCCCCATCCACCCTGCACCCCCAACCCTCCAGCACCCCCCTTAGTTCATGTCCATGGGTTATATGTATAAGTTCTTTGACTTCTCAGTTTTCTATACCATTTTTAACCTCTTCCCTTCCATTTTATGCCTACCAATTATGCTTCTTATTCCCTGTGCTCCCCCCTCACTCTTCCCCTCCCCCTCCCCACTGAAAACCTTCCATGTGATCTCCATTTCTGTAATTCTGTTCCTGTTCCAGTTGTTTGGTTAGTTTCAGTTTTTGTTTTCTTTTTTTTTAGCTTCAGTTGTTGATAGTTGTGTTTGTTGTCATTTTACTGTTCATAGTTTTGATTGTCTTCAATTTCTTAGATAAGTCCCTTTAACATTTCATGTAATAAGGGCTTGGTAATTGAACTTCTTTAACTTGACCTTATCTGGGAAGCACTTTATCTGCCCTTCCATTCTAAATGATAGTTTTGCTGGATAGAGGAATCTTGGATGTAGGTCCTTGCCTTTCATGACTTTGAATACTCCTTTCCAGCCCCTTCTTGCCTGCAAGGTTTCTTTCGAGAAATCAGCTGATAGTCTTATGGACACTCCTTTGCAGGTAACTCTCTCCTTTCCTCTTTCTTCTTTTAAGATTCTCTCCTTATCTTTAATCTTGGGTAACTTAATGATGATGTATGTGTCTTGGTGTGTTCCAGATAGGTTGGCTATCTCCTCATCGCTTAGCTCTCTTTCTGGAGTTTTGCTCTGGTCTCTCATTTGGGCCCTATTTCTTGGTCTCAGCACACCTGTTAAGTTGTAAGGGGTCCTTACAACTTAAGTAAGTTGTAAGTTAAATAAGTTGTAAGGGGCCTTAGGTATTCACCAGGGCAGGGCAGCCCTCCTTGCTACACTGCAGTGCTCTCTGTGGGGGAGGGGCCAGAGAGGGAACAATGCAGCTCACCTGCTCAGCTCTAGCCCCATTTTCCAGTGAACCCTCTTATGAGACTGGGAGTTTCTCCCACCACAGCAACCCCCGCTGTAGTCCACAGTCAGCTCTGAGTCTCAGTTGCCCATTCAGCCAGTCCCACCTGCATGGTCTGTTGCCTTGCCTTGGCTTCTCCTCATCCACCCATCTTACCTGTCTGGTTGGTCTGGTTGACTGTTTCTTTAATTCCTTGGTTGTTGGAGTTCCATGCGGTTTGATTTTCTGGCACTTCTGGTTCTTTATTGATTTTAGATTGGTTGTTATCCTCCTTTTGGTTGTATGAGGAAACCAAGGGTTTCTGCCTATAACTCCAGCTTGGCCAGAATTCCATTGGATGAAGTGATCTTTCTAAAATACTTTTTGGAAAATATTATCATACTTCTTCCTTGCTTCAAATACTTTATCGACATAATTTCTCATGCTTCTCTAACTTTCCATCTGAAAAATTCCCAATAGTTTGAAGTATAGTTTGAAGCAGCTCAGTGTAAGTAGAAACTTTCTCCTTTTTAAGTTAAGAATTCAGTCATTTAGCCCTCTTTATCACATTATATTTGTGTGTAATTAAATATAAAATTATATATTGCCATAGTTCTATCAATTTAAAAAACTACTTGGATAAAATTTATGCTTCAAAAAGATTGGTCATGTTTATCTTAGAAATTCAAGAATTGTACTTGTACACTATCTCCTATTGCAGTTTGAGAAGCTCAGGTCCTACATGAGCAAGTTCAAAGTCACTAGCAGGGCATAAAAGGTCATCTTTGATCAAGCCCCAGTGGTTCTCAACCAACTTGGAAGGTATTCCTTTAGGACTGTTTATAAAGGTGTATATGTGGTGGAGTGTTTTTGATTATTACAATAACTGGAGAGGGGTGGATTTTGCATTTAGTGGGAAGGGTGAAGGATTATCAAATATTCTTTATCTCATTTTTTACAACTTATGCATACATTATTTACTTGATTAAAAGCCTTATTATTGTACATATGATGTTTTACATAGTTGATCTCAACTTTGTTCATGCTGATGTCAGTGAGTTGTATTTGGATTTCTATGCTTAAGATGCTGTTCAGTTGCTGTTGTTGCTGTTGGTTTTCTTTTGGGATCAAGGTGGGTACTTTCATACAAAATCTTAGATTTGCATAATTACACCTACAATGGAACTGGTTTACAAAAATTGTCCAAGACCAGCCACAACAGATCGTAATGAACCATATAATACTGTGTCCCATGCACAGGGAATATCCTCAATATCTAAAATTCCTGGGAGCTTGAAAGTCTTTCCCTTCCTGGGCTTTTTAGGCTCTGGCATGTTAATGGGGACAGGTAGGCAACTCCAACCTTGCCCTCTCAAAAATTCTTAAAAGAGGGAGAAAATTTCACATGATAAAAAATTGTCCTGACAATACTTCCCATCTATCTCTCCAAACTCATTTGTCACTGTGTGCTTTTTTTATATTCCATCCTACAGCCATAGCCAACAATACACACGTTTTCTTTCAGGTCATGAGACTTTACATCTCCAAATCTTAACAGAGGTTGCTTTGTCTGCCTGGAATATTCTGACCCACCTCTTCTAGTAAGCTTTTTCTAATCGCAACCCACCACTTCTCCCAGGTAGAACTCTGTGTATCCTTTGTCACAATAATGCATGGAGTAGTCACTCAGTACATATTACATGTTTATTGACTAAATAAATGAGTTAATTCTAATTAGTAGCATCTTCTAACTAATTTATAAATAAACTTTCCTGAGTGAAAATTAGTCAGGCTCTGCCCTCATTCAGGATCATTAATGTAAGAGAAAGAGAGAGGAGTAAATAATTAGAGAGGCTTTAAACCATCAGGCATGAGAGGCAATGAATACATAACAGAAAAAAAGGTGCTAGAAAAAGGAAAATTGTTCTACCTTTGCTACCTGTTAATAGTTAACACTTTCCATACATTTTTGTCATGCTCCTCATTCTCTGACCCCCTCACTTGCAAAAATTCCCCGGATTACACCTAGAAGGACTTCCATATTATCTTCTAATTTATTATTTACTCATTTTTTAAAGTACAAAAGCAATGAAGAAATTAGCTACCATGACTTAAAAAGTTGACTGTAAACAAAACTATAAATAAAGATATAAAGTGAAAAAAGAACCCAATTCATACCCCAAACCTCAGGCACTCTCCTTAGAGGTGATTGCTGTTAATATTTTCTTCAGTCTATGTATATAGTTGTAGTTTTGTTTTTGAGAAAGTGGAAATCATGACATACGTACTATAATGTTTAAGTACATACTGTAATGTTTAAATGTGTCAATTTAATTGGGTCATAGGGAGGCCCAGATAGTTGCTTAAACATTATTCTGGGTGTGTCTATGAGGGTGTTTTGGATGAGATTAACATTTTTTTTTTACTTTTGACTTTTCAAAAATTTATACTAAATTTAATGGAGTGACATTGGTTAATAAAATTATATAAGTCCCAGTGCCCAATTCTATAATGCATCATCCACATATTGTACTGTGTATTCACTACCCCAAGTCAAATCTCTTTTCTCACTATTTATCCCCCTTTAACTTTTCTACCTCTGTCTACCCCTCTTTCTCTCTGGTAATCACCATGCTGTTGTCTGTCTCTGAGTTTTTTCTTAATCCTTTCACCATTTTCACCCAGTCCCCTAACACCCTTCTACTGTGACACTCAGTCTATTCTTAGTTTCTATTAATCTGTTTCTATTTTATTTGTTAGTTTATTGATTGATTGATTTTATTGTTGGTCAACTACAGTTGTCTGCCTTTTCCCCCAACAGTCTCACCCACCTCAGCCATCCCCACCTCCCTCCACTGATTCCACCCTCCCTTAGTTTTGTCCATGTATCCCTTATAATTGTTCCTGTAAACATTTCACCCATTCCCATTACTCCTCTCCATCCTTCCCTCTGATTACTGACATTTTGTTCTTAATTTCAATGTTTCTGTTTATATTTGCCTTGCTTGTTTGTTTTGTTGATTAGGCTCCACTTAAAGGTGAGATCATATGGTATTTGTCTT
>PVKM010009207.1:0-37371 GCA_004027735.1 Carollia perspicillata | reverse complement strand
TGGCTTTGTGATGGTACAAGAAAAGAGTCAGACAAATTGGCTTCACATACCATCTCATATAATAAGAATAGAGTTACAACATTCCATTTCCCACATTATAAGAAATTAATCATGGAGAACTGATGTAGTGTATTAATCAGAACAAATTAAGTGTACATCGTAAAAAAGTGTTGACTAATGTTTGATTTATTGGTTTACCCAGTGTTCTGCAAGACAGTGTTCTATCTTCTCTGATGCTTTATTGGCTATTTATTCATTATTCATGTAACATGTTGGTCAGTAAGTGCAAAATATCTATCAAGGTACATTTAAGTCAAGTTGACATTTTATCACACACTTAAAAAAAAAGCCCTAAAGCTATCATTTACAAAATTAGCTCTCGATGAAGATGATCATTTTCATCTTCCATGAATGCAATAAAGGAAAAACCCTTGAGCTATGTTCAGGAAAATCAAGAAATATCTAGTGAGAATGCTGAGTCATTTTCTTTATATTCAGAGAACATTGGAACTTAAGGAATAGAAAACACCAATGAGAGGCAAGTTGTTAATAGAACATTGACTCAGAGTCAGCTTTTGTGTATAGCACTTCTAGTTTGTGTCATCTATTATTGGGAGCAGGTCTCTGTTCATCATCTATTGGGGCAATAATCATAGCAACAGCCTATCTTGTATGCTGAGCAGAGTTTCCTTGTCAGTGAGCTAAAGTTAGTGCCCAGATTGTGGTACTTCTACACATTTTCTAAATTCCCACTGGCAAATAGGAAGAAACCAGTTGGGCAGGAAAGACAGTGCCTTAGAAAGTATCTTTAGTTGTATGATGTAGTTTTTAAACTTTTAATATGCTTTCCTTGAAGGAAGATCTTTACCAAAGTACATGATCCTATCTCCACATGCAATCAAGAGTAGTTAAAATAAATAAAAAACCTTGAAGTTTGTACCTTTGATTATTGTTGACACTATTACAGCTGCCCCCATTTCCCTCCACTTTTCCTCCCTCCACCAAGCTCCCCCTGCCATAGCTGCACGAGGGAAGGATAAGTGGAGATCTCTAAGATATCTTTAATAACTATTTCTCATGAAGGGAAAATGACATTATTGATGCTTGTCTGGGAGAGTAAGGACATTTTAAAATTTTTTATTGATTAAGATAACAAAAATTAGAACAGCACTTGAAAGACTTTTCTGAACTGAAGTTCTGTTTGATATTGACACCTGTTGAAAGTAAGTAAATATGAGTCTGTGAGGGCAGAAATGTTTATTTTGTATACTTGGGGTTAATTACTTTTCTTTTTTATTGTTGCGTCATGAGACAGGAAAATGTGGTAGAAAAATCTGCATTTCATACACAATATACCATTAACTTAGTGTATGGAAAGCCATTTAAGTTTGGAAACAACTCTGCTCTCTTTTTAAAGAAATGTAAATGCATTCTTCTTCCAGTAGAACAGAGGGAATCAATTAATCATTGTGGGAAAAAAGAGCACAATTGCTTTCAATTATTGTCATAAAATGAAAGTGAGGGGAAGTGATGAATACAACTTGCCAACAGTGTCACCAAAAGCATCTGTGGAGGACATGAGTGTCTTGATGCTAAATCACTGAAGTTGTAGAGGAAATAATCAGAAGAAGAACTAATTGTGTGTCGCAGCCTTTAATAACTCCAAGTCATCCTGATGTGCCCTGGAGGCTATCAGCTAAAATATGTCTACTATATGTTTCACTGTTTTGTGGGAATCTTGAGAGTTGATATAAATAAGTAATGAAATAAAATATATTTTATTTTATTTTAAAGGTTTTATTTGTTTATTTTTAGAGAGAGGGGAAGGGAGGGAGAAAGTGAGGTAGAAAATCATCCATGTGAGAGAGAAATATCACTTCTTTACCTGTCCTGAGGGACTGAACCTGCCACCCAGGCACATGCCTTGACTGAGAATTGAACTGGCAACCTTTCACTTTGTGGAACAGTGCCCAACCAACCGAGCCACACCAGCCAGGGCTGAAGTGCATTTTAATAGGACTAGACAATGTTCTGAAATATTTAAGACTTGGAAATTGAAGTAGACATTAGAGGGTACAGGATTATGTTGAAAATAGACACATTTTTAAAGAAAATCTTGGTTATGGACCAAGTAAGTGAAATCAAGTGATGAGATAAATGCTTCCAAGAGTTTTTAAAAATATGGACATCATGTGTCATTATAACTAGATGTCACCTTCCAGAGCTATTGCCCACCTCACAGTAAAAGGAGGTCAGAGAGAAAGTCTCAAAGCTCAACCTAAGACATATTTATGCCACTTTCTGCTTTTTTTACTATGTTGATACATGAACAGTTAATGCAACATGTTATGAACAATCTGGAAAATGTCAAATTAACTTGACTGTGATGAAAATCCAAAGAAAAATAGAATTATTTTGGAGCATAATGACATAGTCATGAATCATAAAGCCCAGTACCACAGGTGGAGTTTTGAGTACATTATAGATTTTTATTGAGTATGTTACCTCGTAATGTATAGTAACATAATTTTGCATACACTTTGCAACTTGGGAAATGATCATTATACAGATGCATGATATAACATGTTGTACATTTTATGGGTTTGGACAAATGACCATGACATGTATGCACCGTTCATTATATTATTACACAGAGTATTTCACTGCCCTAAAATTCCTTGGTGTTTCTCCTATTTATGGCTCCTCCCCATTTCCTTATTTCTCCTTTAACAAATGTTATACAGCTTTCTCACCAATACTTTAGATTTCCTAGCACTTAATATCATATAGGTAGGGTAAACTCTATTAAAATGTAGCTAAGAGAATAGGTATGTAAATATAAGAGTAGAATTTGGGAAATTAATAATGTCTTTTCCTTCTAATCAAAGGAAGAAGAAATATTTTGGACATACAACACATCAACTCATAGAAAATGGGTGAAAACAGAAGTTTTAATGCCAGGAGAACTGAAGACATTTAAGGTATAAAAGGAAAAAGAGTATTTTTATTATGTTTTATTATTAGTTTTGCAGTAGTGAATTTGTTACCCATTGCTAAATTTAAATTAGTGTTTAAATGAGGGATGCAGATTTGTGTGTTTGGAGAGAGGGATGACCTTTTTTTCATTGTACCTAGCCCTTCTCAGGACAACTTCCCCCTGAGTGGAGGACCTAGAGTGTGAGTACTCTTGTTTATAGCTTTTGCTTTTTCCATGGGCTCTCTCTAGAGTGTCCCAAACACCATGTATTACAACCAGGGAAGCAAATTGCATTACGAAGCAGATAAGTAATAAACCAGTCTTGAAATGCAGTAATTCACATCTTTATAGCACATGGATAACTCTACCAATATAGAGATATATCTGAAATTATACATATGTGCAGTGGGAAGGCTGTCTCTTAAAAAATTTACTTGGAATTTTGTTGAGATTTGCAGAAAAATGTATCTGATAATTTTTTTTAAACTTTTGTATTAAATGTTTACCTGTCATTTCTTTTCCAACGTGATAGACAGCAATACTATAAAATATAGTAAGTTAGTGGGATAACATTTAAGTACATGGTATTTTAATTGCTATTTAGAATTTTATTTTTGAAGTACAGTACTTTATTTAAGATTCCATTAGTTTTGTGCTGCATACAGAGTAATGTAAACATATTTATACTGGAGTGTCAGTTTATGTGTGGCTTATTAAACCAATTTCATTCCTTATGCGAGTGCCACAAGAAACCAAATGATACTGACCTGTAATCATGAGATTTTTAGAATCCTGTTTATGGCTGAGGTTGGAGTTTCTGAACCATAGCATTTTTGTAGCAATCTCAGTAAAATTGAAGTTAATATGAAATAAAAAATTTGACATTATGTTAATTCTTCTCAACTGACATCTGTAACTTCTGAAAGAAGTATTAAATTATAAGAGCTCATTCTTTTTACATAGATGAAATATGAAAATTTTGTTATTTTTAATGCAAAGGTAAAGTAAAATATAAAGAAAATAATTTGGAAAATTTTCTAGGTTTTTAATAGTGGCAGATTTTTGAGCCTTAAGTTTAATCTTTTTAATGTTGGAAATTCAAACTATGTATTTGCATATTTGATCTCTTGTTGCTATGAAAATATTTGTCATTAGGTCCAATAATTTTTATAAAATTTTATTTTCTTATGGTGAAATTTATATACTTTCTCCATATGATACTCATGGAGAAAGTGTATAGCAGCATACTAAATTTTCTTAATATTAGATATAATTTAAATTTAATTGTATAGACTAAATCATTAAATATATTTGCAAACTGAACTTGATCTTAAGTAATTCTTAACAAACAATACATATTTGTTCTTCATGTTTTGCTTCAAGAAAAAAATTTGCTCAGTAAGTTTAACCTGGAAATACAAAATAAGTCAGCCTTTATTCTTAGTATCTTATTTACATGTTAACAACATCTAGTTCAGCACTGTTCTATAGAAATTTCTGTGGTAATTTGAATTTTCTGTATCTGCCCTCTCCAATACAGTAGTCACTAAGTACCTGTGGCTAATTGAAGATTTGAAATGTGGTTGTGCCAATAAGGGACTGAATTTTAATTAATTTAAATGGAAATATCCTCATTAGTTAGTGGCTACCATATTGGACAGCAGGGAACGTTATTTGCTATATATTAGCTATTTCAATCTCTCCTTCACTTTTGGTGTTAACTAACCATTGCTCTTGGTAAAACCTCAAGGAATATTAATACTTTGAGCTTATATTACACGGCAGTAGCAATACATGGTCGTTTCATTTGCTAGTATTGTATACCTTAAAAAAGGCTAGTAATCTGATCAGAATGAGATTTATTTCCTTTAATCTGCACTTCCTTGATTATTAAAGATTTTTGATAAAAAATAATAGTTTTTATATTTACCCTTTTAATTTTCTATTCTTTTGTTGCATTTCTTACTCTTTGCCTGAACATTTCTACTTATGCATTACAATACTACTTTCAGTAGTTAAAAAATGAGATGCATAGCTCTTGCTGTGTGCATAGTGAAAATGCTGACTTTTTTCTTTGAATATTAAAAAAGAGAGTTGCAAAGATGATAACAAAGTAAAAAGGGTGCAGTCAGGGACATTGTTGATGGTTAGTTAAGTAGGATGCTGTGTTTTGTCTGATCATGGGTGGTTTCTCAGAGAACTCAGTGGATCTAATGTGCCCATCAATCTTACGTGTGTGGGTTAAGCATCTCAAATAGCAACTGTGTTATCAATTTTATTTGCCTGCTCTTTAAATGGGCTTCTTCTTAATAATGTAATCTCTAGTATTATAATTAGTCTTTTAAAGAGATTATGCATACATAAATTTTCATTTTTCCCCACTAAATATTATATTTGAAGGGACTCTTTCCATGCAGAGAAATTATATTGGTCTGGATGAGCTCTGGGTCTATGCCTGTGCATAGGCCCCTTCCAGAAAGCTTTGCTTGGCAGATGAATTCACTAGTGGTCAGCGCATTGCCCAGGAACCAATCCATGACTCCCGGCAGGACTGTTCTGATAAGAGTGATGAAGACCCAGTGATTTGCTGTAAATGAATCAATAGTTCACTCATTAGCATGCTCCAATTCATGACTGTATTTGGATTTAAAATACTGGAGGGTGTATAAGTGGGATAAATAGCAGTGGAAAAAATACAATAAAATGGTTTACAAAAAATAAAATAAAATTGCTTTAAGCAAGGTAGAGCTAATATGAAATAAGGTGACTGTATATTTTCATTCCAAAGCTAACAGTACTGTTCTTTTTTTAAAAAAATATTTTATTTATTTATTTTTAGACAAAGGGTAAGGGAGGGGAAAGAGAGGGAGAGAAACGTGTGGTTGCCTCTTGTGCACCCCCTACTAGGGACCTGGGTTGCAAGACAGGCACGTAGCCTGACTGGGAATCAAACTGGTGACCCTTTAATCTGTGTTTAAATCAAAACAGTGGAAAATAATGTGGAGGAAGAATTATTTTAATTGTAAAACTTGTTAGAGTACTTAAAATGCTAATATAAGTTTGACACTTGAAAGAAAAAGTTGATATAATACTCAAGTGAAAGCAGCTTAAACCAAAACGCTCTTAAACTGATGCAATCAATGCATTTAATTCTTATTATGATACTGTCTCTAGGTATCATTTGTATTGTTCTTAAATTATTGAGTACTAAAATACTTCCAGAAGGCCAAGAGAAACAAATTCTGAGAGCCCCAAATTCTCAGAATTTATTTATTAAAAATTAATTAAAATACAATTTATTTATTAAAAATATTAAGAAAATATTCTTACATGTTTAAAAGTAAGTCACCTTTCAAGTACTCTCCTTTTGATGCAATACACCTCTCAAGACTTTTTTCCACTGCTCAAAACAGTTTTTGGACTTGTCAGTTTTGATGCTTTTTAGTGCTTCTGCCGTTTTTTTGTTTCACTTCTTCCACACCTGCAAAATGTTTCCCTTTGAGGACTTTTTTCATCTGGGAAACAAACAAACAAAAAATGTTGTTCTGAGCAAGATCTGATGAACAGGGAGGGTGAGGCACAGGGGTCATGCTGCTTTTGGTCAAAAACTGCTGAACACTCAGTGAGGCGTGGGAGGTGGTGCTTGTAAAAAACGCATCATGAAATGAGCAAACACATTCAAAGAGTCTTCAAAAAACAAATTCACTGAAGCCAAATGCAGCCACTCACAACAACGCCAGCTGGTAAGCTGATACAGATGGGTTTCTAGAACACTCCCCCAGTGGGGAAAGCCTATTCTATAAAGGGCTTTCCCTCAAGAAGATAATTCCAGTTTTTGGGGTGTTAAGTGGAGAAAAGATTCTTGTGGTTTCTTAATAAATATTAACAAAATGTTAATATAAAATCATACTAAAATCTAATATTTGCTTATTGAATGGAATATTACCCATCATTCCCATACATACTCTTCCCTTATGTAATAGAGAACTGGTTAACTTTGACCTGGAGAATTTGTAAATATTTTAATTTTCCTGATCCAGAAGAATTTTCCTTAGCTCCCACAATGACGTTCTTTTCCTTCTGCCAATATGCTGCAGTGGTTAAATATGCAAGAGAAAGCTTTGTCATAAATTAAAAATATTACTATAGTGAGGAAATCTGAAATTTCGCTAAAATTATGAACAATGTCATGTTTCATGCTCTGATTGAAGATGGTGAAGTATGTTTTATAATCACAGAAATTTAAATAAAGGCCACCAAATAATCAAAATCACTTTAGAATGAATAAATTTTGTTTATAATATGAATTGAAGATCTTTGAGATTTTATAAATATTTAGTATTTAACATAAAAGGTATGGAAAGACATTTATTTGTTTCCAAAATTTGTGGCCCTCCTGGTTTTCTTCAAATATTTATAATTTTACTGCAAACTTTTTGAATTATATATGGGAAATATTAGTGAAATACCTTCAACTTTGGTGACTGAAATTTGACTTGTATTTTATATTGCAGTTAAATTCTAGAATATTACCTTTAGAAAAAGTCATTTGAAATGTACTCAAATAAATGCTATTGCTTAAAACAACTAAAAAACTCACCACAATTTCTATAGAAGTGATTATACCATTTTGCTTATACATATATTTATGGTGATGGATTTAAAAAATTAATTTTCTTTTTTCAAAGGACAGTGGTGTTTAATGTTCTGTGAAAAGTGCAATAATTGGCATTTTAACTGATAAAAATCCATGTAATAAAAAAAATGGTTTGAACTTTTTCTCTTCTAGAGTCAAATTTTAATATATATACAACCCAAAATTTTAGCAGATTTTATTTATTTATTTTTAGACAAAGGGGAAAGGTAGCAGAAACAGAGGAAGAGAAACATCTCTGCGTGGTTGCTTCTCACACACCCCCTACTGGGGACCTGGCTTGCAACCCAGGCATGTGCCCTGACTGGGAATTGAACTGGCAACCCTTAGGTTTGCAGGCTGGCACTCAATCCATTGAGCCACACCAGCCAGGGCTACATGACTCAAATTTATTGTCTTGAAATCTTTTCATCTTTGCAGTTGAGTGACACAGCACAGTTGTGAATAGTCTGTCAAAGGGTTTGGTAATGTGTGGGTCCCGTTGTACTTTCCTTTTCCTCACTCATTGGTCTTATGGCCATTTTATACCATTACCTTGTTGGGGACTAGAGGATTGCTAGAATAATAGGTTGCTCCAGTGGCTATCTGCAATGAATAAGATTGTTGTTTGCACAGACTTTCTTCCTTTGTGTATCAATATATAATTTATTTTCCTGTTAGAACAATATTGAATTTATTGCTCAAACAGGGGCACTTGAGAGGAAAAAGGAGAGGTATTAATTATTATGCTAGCACAACAGGTATTATCTGGGACAATCCTGTGCCAAAGCAGATGTGTTATCACCCTTCCTATGAAGACCGTCTGTGCCAGGGAAATGTGTTTCTTAGGAATTGGGGCACCCTTGCAGGGAGATGGAAAGATTTCTTGACCAAATTCATAACCAAGGATTTGGAACTTGTAAGCACATTTAGGAGGTCAAGTATGTATTTTGAATTTTTCATGTTTCTGCACCCCACCAATTGATTGGAAGACCTGGGAGGTTGCCTGGTAGGTGGCAAAGTTCATAGATGACCAAGGCAGTAGACCAGAGGATTTTCTGAATGCCCAGGGACACAATCACAGCTAAGCCATAGGTGCTTAAGTTATGTAAACAAATGGAAGAAACTCTCCTTTGAGGAGTAAGTTTTCATCAATAGCAGTATCTTGTAAACTCTTATAGTTTGAGCTGAGAAAAGAAAAACATCCAGAAGCAATAGAGATTTCCATTTAGATATATGGGTAAATGGCATTTCCTTGTAATATTGATTCACCATTAAGTAATGTGCACCATTTTCCATTATTACCCTGTAGTTAATCCATTTGTTTTTATTTGGGGGGAATCCATTTGAGGGAGAAAATAATATTTGCTTGTAAAGAAAAAATATTTTACATTACATATCCATGTTATGATCATCTAAACCATCATAGCTCTGAAATCTAAACATTTGATTTACCTGTAGAGAAAAATTCAGTGGCATTGTTATTTGCATAGAGCACTTTAGTGTTTAAAAGCTGACGTGTTAATGATAAAATATGTGGTCAGGAAAGCAGGCATTCCTCTTTATAGAAATTTGAAAATCATTTTATTAAGATACAGTAAGCTTATTCAATATACTGGTCAAATGGTCATACTATTTAAAATGGGAAATAATGCCTAGGAGCAAGCATATGATAATGGAGTCTTTTTAATTAAGAGACAGAATGCCTGCTTTGGGGAGGTTTCAGAGTTTAAGCTTTGTCATCAGACAGCTCAAAGCCTGGATGTTCCATTTACTAAAAATTATGATAGGCAAGTTGCTTACTGCTAAAGTCCCATTTTTCTTTTTTGGGAATAGCTGCACTTGCTGTGTAGTGCATTTGCAAAGACTAATAATATATGCAAAATACCTGGCACATACTTGGAGCTTAGTGATAATGTGTCTATTGTTACTGTTATTATAATAATAGAATTATGGTCTTAGGGAGATTGTGAAAACTATGTGTTTCCTGACCAAGAATAATTTTGTTCTCTTTCCACTGTTACAAAAATTACATCTGTATAAAGAGAAATACATGGAAATATTTTCAAATTAATTGTGTTAATTTATTCCCCAATCTATAACTGTTATTTTAGAAAATGAGTATGTGAAAACTAATTACTCAAAAGCACAAATTAGCTCTTTAGAATTTCTAGTTTCCTGCCTAGCCCTTTGAAACTTGCTGTTTTTTTTCTCACTAATTTGTTGACAAAACTAGGGAAAATGCCTATGAAGCTTACCCCAAATCCTGGCTTTCACTAGCACTAGTTCCTTTGTGATAAATGTAGAAATTTAAGGTATTTTCAAATTTTTTAGTTTCATATTAAGAAGGAAAACCAGAAGAGTTAGGAATATGTAATTTACTTGCAATTCCAAAATGATTAGCGTTTTGTTTTAGAAACTGTTGAAATAGCAAAATAGAAAACACCAAGGTGCTGAACTGAACCTCTTTAGGTATACAGAATTAATTTAAATTCCCTCCTTTAAAATGGATATTTTTAAACTACCATCTCAGCAAGTGAATCTTGTTCATCTTGGCAGGTGGAGGAGTGACTCCCTGAGAAGCTGTAGTTGCACCTTGCGTCATTAAATGTAATGGAATGGGCAACCAGGGTGACATGAATATGACAGACTTGTAGGCAGAAGACTGTAGAAAGGTGACGCCTCACACACCACGTGAAAAACTTTGTGAAATTGGAAAGATAAAACTATCCTTATAATCAGAAAACATTCTTTACAAAGTAGAATGGTTAATCTGACCTTGTAAATTGATTGGCTAGCACAGGTCGACGTTTCACTGCATGCTCCAACTTCATTTCTCCTCAACTGTTTTCTTGTCCATGTATAACAGCAAATCACCTCCTGTGTGACTTTGAGTCTGGTGTCTGGCTGGGAGCCATTTCTCACAGCAGATTCACACCGGGAATATGGGGAAGGATTGACCAGTGGAGAGAACCATCTTTCTGAGGCTGATCGCCCAGCAAACAGAAATCATGGTAAGACATCAAAAAACAATTCGTTTCTTTCATGTTGCAGAATGATGATCCTGTGTATTTTCATTTCTATCTGTAGACTATGTACATGGAACTCTGGTTTGTCTTGCTGTAAACTCTCCTGATTGACTTAAAAATTGGCAATTAATATATAACTGACATTTTTGTTGTTGCATTTTCTGAAAGGTTGGAGTGAAAGTATGAGGAGGGAGAAAAGTCTTCTGATAATTTTCTCTACTAACCAGGAATGGCAGATGGGAGACTTGCCTTCCTTTTAGAGAAATCCAAAAACCCAAAGAAAAATAGTTTAATCTTTCATGGAACAGAGAAAAGAGATTTAGCAACCTCTATAAAACAGATCTACAAATACTTGAGTGCAATTTAATCAATCTTAAGGCTTCTTTGTAAGAAACAATCTTACTTTTCCCATCTATTATTTTAATTATATGTTTGTTTTAATATTTAGATTTTTTAATTTATTGATTGTAGAGTGAGGGGATAGAGAGAAAAAAAGAAATATTCATTTGCTGTTTCAGTTGTTTATAACCACCATTACAATTTTTACATACCCCTTAAAATAGAGCAGCCATAACTACACATAGCATTCCAATAAAGGTTTCTGAAAGTCCTATGAAGATGGAAGGGGTTTGCTCTATTTTTTTTTGTTTTGTTTTGTTTAGACGCCATTGCCCAGATACATTGGTATCATATTAAATTTAAAAGAACATAACTGTACTCTAGATACTGTTTAAGCTTATATATTCCCATTGGACATTATTTCATTTGTTTCTCTTTTGGAATTTCCAAAGTATGCCAAAACTCACTGTGTTGACTGATATTTTTAGTTATCACCATTGGAAATTGGGGCTGGTGGGGGAGGATATTAAGATATGGGGGGGAGACTTTGGCCAATCATCTGTTGTCTAAAACTGTAAAACCAGCTCATTATTTGTCAGTGGAATAAAGTCTTAATTTTTGCTTTTGTGTCAATGGGTTTTATTTTTCTTTAAGATTTTTTGAGAGTGGATTAAATTTAAAGTTGAAAATAGAAAGGAAACTATTTATTAATTATTAGAACTATATATTCATGAAATATTTTTTCCAAGCTTATGTAATCTTTTGTTTCTTTTTCTTTTCTCAAACCAATTATTGAGTACATACCATATACTAGACCTAGGTGAGCACAGCTGGACTTCATGGTCCCTGACTTGAGGGGTCACTCTCTATTGACTGAAGCTGATAAGGAAGGATTTGCAATGAGATGTGATAAATGCTTTACAGGGGATGGATGCTGGCTCAAGTGGTTTGTGATGCCTTACTGAAGGAGAAGTGGCAGAACCAAAGAGAGATGGCAGGGACTGTATTTTAATTAGAGGAAATGTCCCAGAAGAAGTAGTTCTGTTTGAGAGATGTGCCTATTTGGACAAGGAGTATGGAAAAGAGAAAACAGGAGAAGAAGAAAGGGGACTACAGAAAGCACCTATGAATTTAAAGTTTATCTGGAGGATAATGGTGACTAAATCAGTCATATTTAAGCATTCGACCAATCAGATTTGTTTTAAAAGGCTATTCTTGCTGAGATGAGGGTAATGGAGAATATGAAAGACTAGTGTAAAAATAAATGCATTGAGGTAGTATCAACGAGGGATGCTGTAGGCCTAAGCCAAGGCAGTGGTTCATAAAAGTCAGCTTCTCACACCGTGTGTGCGGTGGCCTTGCATGGCACCTGCCACAATGGGGTAGTGAACACACCAGCTGCCCAGGGTCATTCAGGGTGTTGCTACTGCACATGTTTGCTAACACTTTTGTGCTTCAGGACTTTTAGCTGGAAACTGGGGAAGATAAAAGTGCCTTCCATGTAAAATTATTGTAAGAATAAAAGGAAATAATACATGTTAAGTTTTTTTTCATATACTAAGAGCTCAATAAATATCAGTAGATATTAGGTGTCCACTCTAATAGAAATACTGAATACCACCAGAACAATGACAATTAGAAAGCACATTTGTAATTCACCTTCAGACTCTTGCCATCATATAATGACTTCTAAATTATGACTTGTGCTAAAAAAGATTGTAAAAGGGCCCCTTTGTTAAGTTTTGAAAGACTCACTTTTGTTTTCCTGTAATCTATTCCATGATGCAAAATAACAATAAACTGGCAAAACTGGGGGCAACTGTTAGAATTCAAAATGTAAGGGACAAAGAAATTGCATTTTCACTCACAAGTTAATGGACATTTGAGTTTCTAAATGTTTCTTGATTATGAATGTACTATAAAATTCTCATATAGTTTTTTTGCCTGCATATAAGTTTTCATTTGTGTTGAGTACTCTGTCAAATGCCTATGCATAATTAATTTTTTTCTCTAATCGGTGAGAAAAGCCTACTATTTCTAGTTGTTGGTGGAACTTTGGGACATGATGCAGCTGCCCCTTCAAGCTGTTCCCCCACCCAGCCCCGGTGTCAGGTAGTTTCCTCACACTCATGCCCTGGTCAGTACTCACCTGGAGATTTGGCTGGGGGAAGGGGGCCCCATTCTGCAGATCCGTGGAGCTCTATCTCTTCATAACCTGCCCCCTCCTGGCACTCTGTCTTATGAACTCTAGCCACTTCGGTGTCCTTGAAGCACCAAGTTCATCTTGACAGCTTGAAGAGACTGCCACACCCATCTGATCTCCTGCTTTCTACATGGCAGCTGAAACTCTATCTAGATGATAAGCTGGGAAATCGTATGGCTTAGCTCATTCGTTCCCACTCTTTCATCGACCCTTTTCTAGTGACCCTGTGTCCCCATTGTCCTACATTTGAAAATCTTTATTTAACTATATATTTTTCTGATTTTTTTGCTAGTTTAAGACAGGGGACTAAATTTGGTCCATGATAGAGGAAGTAGAAGAAGCCTAATTAATTTTGTTTGTCCATTTCTTTGAACTGGATATGCTATAATCTGTCTCGCCATTCCCCCTATTGATTAACAGTACTGTAACAATGTATTCAAAATTTATTCTTGTACACAGTTGTTCACATAAGGTGATTTTAATACTATGCAATAGTTAACTGGGGTTAAGACTTCTATATTGTCACAAAAATATATGAACTTATATTTTTAATAAATATTGATATTTTACTTTTCCTACAAATTTTAATACTTAAATTTTTACTAGCAAAATAAGGGTGAATATTTTTATTTGCCTACCAAAATTAGGCATTATATTCTCTTAAAAAATTTCAGTTTAGGAGTGTGAAATTATTTCTTATGGGTATAAAATGATTTTTTATGTGAAACTTCTACTTGTATTTTTTATATTTTTAAAAAAATTTTATGTATTTTTTAGAAAGAGAGGAAGGGACGGAGAAAGGGGGGGAGAACATTGATGTGTAAGAGAAACATCCATCAGATACCTTTCGCAAGACCTCACCTGGGGACTTAGCCCTTAACCCAGGCACATGCCCTGACCAGGAGTTGAACCGATGACCCTTCAGTTCGCAGGTGGGCGCTCTATCCACTGAGACACGCCAGCCAGGGCTGTTATTAGGTTTCTGGGTTTTTTAAAGTATATTTTATTGATTATGCTATTCTAGTTGCCCCATTGTTTTTACCCTTTATCCCCCTCCACCCTGCACCTCCCTGATCTTTTAAAATGTTTCCAACATTTCAATTTATTTATATCTTCTTTAGTTTCTCTGAATGATATTTTATAGCTTTCAATGTATAAGTCTTAAAAGTCTTTTTGTAATGTTTTTCTAGGTTTTCGATATGTTTATTTCTCTATCGCTAGTATTGTAGAAATGCAATTTTAAATATTGACCTTATATCCAATGACCCTGCTAACTTTATTTATTATAGCTAGTAGTATATGCTTTCTATTTTTCAGGTTCACAATTATTTTGCCTGTAAATAATGACAATTTTATTTTCTGCTTTCTAAATCTTAAGCTGTGTGTGTGTTTCACTGAACTGGCTAGGACTTCCGGGAAAATGGTGAAGCCCCTGGGTCTGGGTTCACAGTTCATATTCTCTCTTCCCTTCAGCTTCACATATAAATTTCAATATATTGTTCATTTTTAAATATTGGTTAAAATTCTTTTAGGATTGCACTTAGCTTTCAAATAAATTTAATAAGTTTTTACTAACAATATTTTTGTATGATCAACTTTCCATCTAAAAATGTTATCTCTTCTTATTTATCAGAAGGTTTGTAGTCTTCTACAGGTTTTATAATGTTCTTCTTTAAGCTCTACTTCTTGTTAAATTTATTTCTATGTATATTGTATTAATATTATTGTCAAGAAAATATTTCTCCTCATTTCTATATCGATATTTTATTGCTATAGTTAATAAAAGTAACAAAATATTTGCTTTCATTTATCTTACCAGATTTCTTTATTAGTACTTGCCATTATTCAAAAAATAGAATTCCTGGTGATTTCTACTTTTACAATTCTGTCATTGGCCAAACATAACTTAATCTCTAGATATTATTTTCTTGACTTCTATGTTCACAAGACCTATTAGATTAGCCTAAGGTAATATTACCTATTTAATGACAGGGATCTCTAGTTTCTCATTATAATTAAATTAGTTCTGTTGCTTGCCATTTAGGATATTGTTTATTTTGGGTTTGGTCATTAGTCTTTATTTAATTGTTTTATTTTAATATTTTATTGTTTTATTATTTGGAGTGGCTGGTTTTTCACAGTGTTTTCAATATTTGTTGATATAAATCTGTGATTTTACCTTTTAATTTGTTGACCTATTTGACTATGTTGATAGAGCTGCTAAATTAAATGAAACCTGCATTTTTGGAAAGCTCTGATTGGTCAGGACATATAATTATTTGATAAGGATTTCAAATGTAATTGGTCACATTTTTATATCAACTTTTATATCTCTGATCATGAGTGATGTTGCTGGATAGTATTTTTTAAATTCTTCTATATTTCTTCCTTTCTTAAAGATATTTGCATGCATTGTAACATGAGGCTGGGGGCTCTCTTTAGTTTTCTGAGACCCAAGATCCCTTGAATAATATTGCAAATACTTGTTCTTTAAAAATTAAATAAAACTTAGTCATGAGGCTGTGCATTTCTAGTAGATTTTTTAAAATCATGCTTCCAGTTACTTTATGGTATAACCAGTTTATTCAAACCCTTTTCATCTTTTAGATCTCAGACTTTTAGTGTTTTTATGTTCCGTTCTTTAGTGTTTGAAACTGCAGATATTGTTTTAAATGTCTGAAGAGTAAGATCTTTGAATACTTGTTAGCTTTTAGAATTTTGATGGGACATTTGAAAATATTCACTGGAGTTTTACTTGAACCTAAGGATTTGAAATTTGGAATAAATTTTCAAAATTATGTTTTCCTACTCTATTCTTTTATAGGTGAAATATAGAAAATTTTATGAGCTTATACATACACTGTTTCTGATAGTCGTAGGTTGGAATTTGGGAACATTAGTCTTTCTCCTTCCCAGTTAGCTTTGAGATTTAAAAACTGTATAAACTCGAGTCTGTTTTTCCCGCTCAGAGAAGACACTGCTGACTTGCAACCTTGGTTATTTTGTTAAACACATGGAGGTAGCTATAAAATAATACATTTTTTTCCCTGAAATCTTTTCATTTCTTTGCAGTCAGCATTGACTTGTATCTAGAGAAATCTCCTTGTAAATGTGATATTTTCTGGTAAAAAATTGTTGACTTCCCAAATCACCCATCACTTTGTGATTATCAAAGGGCAGTGTCAGACCTTGACATTCTTCTGCATGGCCTTCCTTGTACGTTTTCAATGTTCAATGACAGCAACTGCCCCCAACAGCATTTCAGTCGTGTGATCTATTGAGCCGCTGAGAGATGTTATCCCTGTACATTCGCCACAAGCACATCCACTGTAGTTAAAATCTAAAAGCCGTTATTTTGTTAAGGTCCAGATTAGATCTTTAATTAAGCTTTCATCCCCAGTAGCGCAGACAACAATGTCAAACGTGTAAGGCCCGAGAGAAACCAACCTCATCCCTAGGCTCGTACCCTTCAGAACTCTGTGCAGAAACTTAAAAATAAAGCTCCCATGGGAATTTCTTAAGGGCATATTGAATATCTAATTGTAAGCTTAGAAGCTTCATTTAATTTGATTTCAAAGGGTATGGTGAGAGTTAAGCCAATAAAAATATTTGTTTTAGAGGATTAGTTCAAGAGCTTGTTTTTAATCAATTCGATTTTATTTTAGTTGTTTAATGTTGTCCATGTGAGAGCACTTTGGGTTAACTATAAGCTTAATGGTGAATATGTAAAAATATAATTTTCTTTATTTAATTGACAGTTGAACATATACAAGGATAAGATGCTAGGGCAAGGGACCGCTAAATGTACAAAGGTAGCACCTGTATCTGTATGACTTTATACTTGTTTTTCAGGATCGTTTATTTATTTTGGGGCACACAGATTGCCTGGAGTGGCAAAGCTTGGAAGTCCTGTTCTTACAAAGTCATTTACTGCTTCCGACCTATGTCAGGTAATCTACTATTAGAATTTCCGTTGGCTATTTTGTGTTTGTAAACTGTTAGCCTTGGACTACTCATTCCAGGAAATGTCTGCTAAGTTTTACCACTGTTTCCATGATGAATCAAGAGATACATAGGAGCTACTGCAATATGAAATATTCATGTTCTTTTGAGAGACCATTTGCAACATATAACTCATACCATTCTTTTTTGAGGGAGGGCGGGCATTAAAGAATATTTCTATTATTCTGTATTCTTTCACATAATTATTTCAATAATCTAAAAGCTGCTGATACATGTTGTCTAAACTGGTTTTTTTTATTTTTTCCAATATTAATTGAGTAAAATAAAAAGTTAAATAAATGCTTGTTGAAAGAAAGATGACAAGATGAAGATGAAAAGACAACTATGTACAGAAAAATAACTATATTTTCTGAAATTTTATTTTTTCAGTTAGTCCTCCTTGGTCAACAGATCAAGGGGTTAGGATACTCAATTCATTTCAAAATCACAATAGATGAGAGAGCTGAGAATTGCCCCTGACTGGTGTGACTCAGCTGGTTGGGAGCAGTTTCATTTGGAGAGGTCACCAGTTCGATTCCCTGTCAGGGCACATGCCTGGGTTGTGGGTTTGGTCCTCAGGGCATGTATAAGAGGGAACTGATGGATGTTTCTGTCCCTCCCCTTCTCCACCTCATCTCCTCTCTCTAAAAATAAATAAAATCTTAAAAGAAAAGAAAGCTCAGAATTGGAGTCAAATAGACCTGGTGCAATTTCACTTCTGCCCCTTTTTGAATCTCATTTTTTCCACAGATTAAATGCTTTTATTTTGGAGACTCAGTGTCCATACTGGAAACATTCATGTTAGCATACCTTCTTCATATAGGTTGTGAGGCTTAAAATGCGATGAAAGCCCTGGCCTGGTGGCTCAGTTGGTTGGCGTGTAGTCCTATTCACCAAAAGGTTACAAGGTTGCAAGATTCCCAATCAGGGCACATTCCCAGGTTGCAGGTTTGGTCGCAAGTCAGGCTGCACCTGGGAGGCAACCAATCAATGTTTCTCTCTCTTTCCCTCTTCCTCCCTCCCTTCCCCTCTCTCTGTAAAATCAGTAAACATATCCTTGGGCAAGGATTAAAAAATGTGATTAAACAAATCACCTGGCAAAGTACTTGTCACAAAATAGGTGTTCACTAAACACAATTTTTTTCCTTTCCATAAAACTGAAAACTAAATTAGATATCTGTTTGTTTGCCTTGTTTTCAGTTCTTTTGAGATTTCTGCCATGTCTCTAAGCCCTTAGGATTTCAGCTCCTAGGTTTTTTCCTTTAGTTGTCAAGCACTATGAAGAGATCAATACTGCCGCATGCTAAATCTATTGCCTGTAAGCACAGATTACAGCACTGTACTCAGGCATTCCTGGTAATAAATGAATTACACATCATTTAGAGGTATAAATATAATTATATTTTCAGCTTAGTAGAAGTCTGAGAATCCCCAGAATTCTTAGTAGGTGTTCTTCCTCGTTCATTTATTTATTTTTTGCCTGCCTATTTCTGCGTGGGAATTAGGATTAAAACAACTGTCTGGATTTGATTTTTCACTTCACTCAGGTGCATGCTGCACTCTCCCACCTTGGGTTTATTTTTATTAAGTCCTATGTGATAAATACAGTTGTTTGTTTGTTTTTTGTTTGTTTTATTTTGTCTGAGCACTCCTGGAGATTTTATTTGCTCTTTCAAGGTCATGTACCGAAGTAATGTGATCCCTACTGTTAAATACATTAAGTACATCAGATACTAAGGGATAGAAAACATTAATTCTGTCTTTTATACAACAATTTGAACACAAAACTTAAAAGTTTATTAGAAATTTCTGAGACTCACTGAGAAATCATGTTTTCTTTTTCCTTTTAAGTGATAATATGTATTTCCCATTATTGTACACTGGTAGCCATTCATTCATTTGTGGCACTGGGATTGTGTTTCAATTTATGATTACTTCCACATGGAGACATTTTTCTCTACAGGTACTTAAATTTGGAGTTTAGCTGTGGGAAGTTGTTTTTAAAGCAGTGGATAGTATCAGGGATGTGCAACCTTTTGGCATCTCTGGGTCACACTGGAAGAAGAGTTGTCTTGGGTCACACACTAGATACATCACAACATGTAATCACAAAAAAATCTCATGACATTTCAAGTCAATTTACAATTCTGTGTGGGGCCGCATTCATAGCTTTCAGGGGCGGGTTGGTGGCCCCTGATAGATGCTTCATAGTCTGTCTGTCAGAAACAAGTCCTCAGCCTCCCAAGGCCCTGGGTTTTGATTTGTTTGCCTTCATGTTTTGGGAAAGTGAGAGGGTTTCAGGAACCCATTGCAGAATGCCAAAAGAAATATATATATTTTTAATATATTTATTGATTAAACTAATACAGTTGATCATTTCCCCCCCTTTATTCCCTTCTGCCCTGCACACCCCGTGCCACCCATATCTCCCCTTTAAATATTTGCTTTTTTTACACTTTATCTGCATCTGCTTTAATGTTAGTAAACTGTGAGTTAGAGGAAGGGATATTTGAATTACTTTATAATATTTTCTAGCTTAGGAAGTAGTACTAGACTGTTAACAGAATGTTATTTATAGTCTGGGATAAACGTAGCTAATGTTATCTCCAAGAAGAATGTTCTAAGAATATAACATTACTTTCTTATAAGTCAGCAATAATGTTTGATTCTTTCATAAAAGTTACAGAACAAGGGAACAAACCAAGTTCTTACCTTCTTCAGTAATCGAAAATCCAGCTGATCATCCTACTTTGAACATATTGATTATAGCTCTATTCACGGAGTAGCAAATGCCCTTCATTATCCAAGGACAGACAGAGGTAGCAAGGTAACCAGGCACTTTGTATGATCAGTGCCTTCATTTTATAACATTGTATGATGTCCCCCTACATAATTGTATCAGGCTACTACAGTTAAGAATATTTTTAAAGGACTTTAAAAGATCATGAAGCTTTCATTTGTGTGTCCTTTTCTAACAGCAGACTTTCAGGGTTATCTTATATTACGACCTTATACTTTATGTGTAGCCAACACACGACATCAACATGCACACTTGTTCCTAGTTCGGCATTGCTCAAGATGCGGACTTTAATTTAAAAGCTTCCAACCTTCCTTCAGTCACTGGCGGAAACTTGGCATTTTTCTCTTTAATAGCCAGGAGATAGGACAACAGAACGTGTGGGACCCAGCGGCCACTGTTTCTTGTTGATGCTGAAATGTTACTGCTTTCAGTTAACTGGGAAATATCACGTATGAAGAGGATTTATGTGAATTAATATTTTATGAGTTCTCATATTTGAGTTACTGTATAAAAATAATATTTCACTTCAGAATTTCATAGTTAAATATGGGAAGATTAATAATATAAAACCTGTTTCATATATTTTTTAAAAATTTACAAATAAGGAAAAGCGAATGTTGATATCAGGGTGAAGAGAGATGAAGCCGGAGATGGGCTGGGTCCCAGACAGAGTGTGCCAGGGCCAGGCCGCTCATCTGCCCCTGAGTTTTTCAGCAGCCGGCGCAGGGAAGACCTGTGAGTCATCATTTTCTTCAGATTATAGAATATAAAAAGGAGAAAGCAAAACCAAAATTGTTCAGAGACTTCTCCCCGAATGCCCATGGCAATACCAAAGCAAACATTTTTTATTTGATTCAGTACACACGTAGTGCTTACCTATTCTGTGCTGATCACAGCTCTCCATGCTGGGAAGACAACAGGGACACCCAAAATACATGCTTGCCCGAACAGAGTAGTTCCGTGAGGAACACTGGCAGCAATTCAGGATTAAGTGCTGCGAGAGGATGAGCACAGAATAACAATGATAACCCGCTCTCAGTGACTCTCTCGGTGAGTTTTGAAAGGCCATGTCTTATAGTGTTCCCAAGTAGAACATTGATGTGATAAACTCACATCAGTGACAAATTAAAGGAAGAAGAAGTAATTATGGAGTGGAGCTTGGAGTGGTGCAATCACACTTTGTTCCCTGATTGTTTTGTTTAGTCCAAGGATAGATGTCAGAGTGCATGATAGATTGCAGAGGAAGCAACAGCCGTGGGGGAAGCACTGAGCAGCTATTGTCTCCACTCGTATATGATCAAAAGACATGGAGATTACTGTATTTTCAGACCATAAGACACACCTAGGTTTTAGAGGAGGAAAACAGGAAAAAAGTTTTGAAGCAAGAAATGTGGTAAAATATTTAGTAACATAAATAACATAATATTTCACCAATGTAAATGTTAACAGAACATAACAGCAGCATTAACAACTATTATTCCTCCCCAATTCGGGGGGGGCGGTGTCTTATAGTCTGAAAAATATGATAATCGGTAAGTGAGAAAAACAGGAGGTACAGATATCTTAACTTGTTCCCTTTCCTTTTTTTCTTTTCTTTTTTAACTATGTTCCTGCTATTTTAATTATTCTAGATCTTGAAGACATAGCGGGGTCTGTTTTAAAGCAGCAATGGCAGAGGTAGGTGAGTGTTGGAATAGCACCGAGAAAGGGCACGAAGAACAACCAGCTCTGAGACAAGCAATGGGGACAAAGACCACAGGAAAGCTGAGGAAAGACGCTGGACATATGAGTAGAGTGTCAGCTGGAGACAGAACAAAGGCAAATGAAACAGAAAACAGAGAAATAAGGAAGAAACCACTTGAACTTTTCAATAATGTCCTGTCATATCCGTCACAGCGTTAAGTGTCAGAGAGCCTAATTACTACTTTGTAGAATGGGCACCTCCTCCAGGGAACATCACAGGACACCGTAGAAACCAACCAGCAAGGGCCTCCTCCGGAGACAGCATCAGTTCTCCAGCTTACTCACTAACTGGTAGATAAGTCACCTGATAAGATGTGATAATGCGAGCTTTTTATTTTTTTCTTTCCAATTTGCAAAAAAGGAACTGATTTGTTGGAAGCTTTTTAACCACATGAAATTCTCCTGAACACAGTGCTTCATGTTTTGCAGTCACACTATATATAAAAAACATGCCTTAGTGAAAACCCAAGAGAAAGAAAATCAAGCCTTTAATGTTAACATTGTATTTACCTGCTTTTTAATGAATCAGATATGAATCAAGGAAATAATTTTCTTTAATAATGATAAGTAGTAAATACATTTTAAATAGTATAATTTTAACATGCTTTGTCATTCTGTTTAGTAGAACTTTCTGTGATGATGGAAGTTTTCCTCTGCTATACCCAGTATGGAAGCCACTAGATACACACAGCTACTGAGCAGCTAAAATACCATGAGTATCACTAAGAAAAAATTTTAAAAAGTTTTGTTGAATGTTAATTAATTTACATGTAAATAGCCACATTCTATTTGTACCTTTGTTATTATGCACACTATACTTAATCATTCCTTTCTTTTCACTCTCCCCTATAAAATTCTGAGGTCTGCAAGGACACATAATGCTTCTTACGTTTTCTGACACAGAGTAGGATCTAGGCTCTTTCTCTCCTCTCTCTCGCCTTCTATCTCTCTGTCTTTCTCCCTCTCCCACTCCCTCCCCACCAAAGTTTATACATATTTACTTAAGCATTGATGCTAATAGTTCACTCATCCCTTCTTTCTTTTTTTTAATACTTATGAACTGACTACCTAGTGAATACAAATTGCCTTAATAGGTTCTGTGAGGAATTCCCAACATGCATCATACTTTGGAGTTCATGTCTTGGTGTTTGCTGGTGTGTGTCAGGCTGAGAGCCACAGCCCTGCACACTTGCTGAGTGCCTGTCGGAAATTCCAGCTCTATTAATGACTTTTGTGCCGAGCTTTCACCCTTACCGATATTAAATGTGAAGAGGCTACAGAAGGTTTCTTGGTCTATAATAAACTCAGGAGTTCTGCTTAATTCTCTACAATGCCAATTAGGTAAAATAGTTAAGTTAAATGAAAGTTTCTAAGCCCTTTTCTATTGAATATAGATCCCATTGGTTCTTACACTTCACACACTATTAAAATAACTTCACTCTGGTGATGTACTGAATGACAGTTTGACAGCTTAAAATTCTGATGGGATGTGCACATTTCTTGTACAACTGGGTTTAAAGCTCTGTTTTGCATATTTACAAGCTTAGAACATGCTGAAATTACAACAGGGATCTAAAATTTGATTGTAGTTGAGGAACATAAACCCTCCCTTTCCATAGAATTTAATTAAACACTTCCACTTGACTTTACATTTTTGCTTACCTGTCAAGGTGTGAGTTTAAGTGAACCTGGTAGTAAAATCTAAAATGAAATGGGAAGCCAGAAACAACTTTTTTGATCATGTGGTAGAAATTAAATTGACATTGAAAACAATGTATACCAAATTTAGAACAGAAAATGCTTGATATTTTATCATGAACAATTTTTAAAAAGAGAACTTAATGAAATTTGTCAACTTTCATCTCCACTGAAATGGATGCCAACAGTAGAATAAATGGGTGACCTATCTACAAGCACTAATGTCTGCCCATGTAACAAAATAAAAGCACAGTGATGAAGGGAAAAGACAAGAATTTAAAATATGGTGGCTCTAAAAAGGACGCAGTTTGAAAGCAAAGAGAAGAATTTCATTTCTGTGGGGCCTCATCTCTGAATGTTATGTTTTTCCTGGAAAAAAAAAGCAACCTTAATACTCTCTATGTCATAATGAGAAAGAAAAAAAAATTATTGTTATGCATCTGAGCTTGGTGTTACGGAGGTTTAGTTGACATATTTTATAGAGTGAATTATCCAACCATGGAGGAAATTAATTTTTGCCATCCACAGTGCCTGGTACTTAGTAAATGGGCAGCAAATATTGGATGAATAAATGACAGTGTTGAATTCAATGTTACAGCTACTGCTACCAGCACCTAAAATAATCCTCTCTCTATATTTTCTTCACTACGTAGTTAACCTGTCAAACTGTTAGATTTTGTCATCTTTGATGGTGAGTAGGAAGTGAAATGACCAAGGACCCCTAATTTCAAAAAGAACAATAGCTTACTTTGATTAGCTCCCAGGTTCTTTGACAATGTCACAACATTGAAGGGATTAATGACAAGCATTACAGATTGCTTTTATGTGAGAAAACAAATTTTCAAGACAACTTTTTCTTGATTTGGTGTTGAAATATCAAGGGGAATAAATAGAAATATCTGATTTTGCAACTTTGAGATAGAACGTGTGCCTCCCCAGATTTGTAAGAAGCAACAGGGAAGGCTCCCAGGAAGCTCCCGTGATGGTGTGCACAAATATGTGTCCGCAGCTTGTTTTGGTAGCGTGCTGGCGCCGCATTTCTTTAGACATCTCCATGACATGTGTTTAATATACCAGTTGGTGCAGCCACCTTGAACTTTCTCTTAAGGGGAGAATACAATGTCTGGCAAAGGAAGTACTTACCATTTTCTGAGCTTACACACTTGGAGGAAAGAGAGTTGATATATTTAACACCAAAGTAGTCTGGAATATTTTTAATTATGGAAAAGCTACTTGAGACAGGTAAATAGAATATTCAAAAATATTATTCCACAGGTGCAGTTTTTTGTATTGTCTCAGCTTTCACATCTCTTGGTTTTTACAAGAACATCACTGGGTGGAAATTTGCAAAAGCAATGTGATCTAATCAGAATCTCTGAATCTCAGTGGAGACGAGCAAAAATCAATCTCTATGCAAAGGCTGGAGAATCTACTTTGCCTTTTCAGGTAAGAACATAAGAAATTAATGAAACTCAGCAGAAGATAACTATTTAATGCTAATCTCAGACAATAATACATATATCTCATAAATTTATGTGACATCAATAAAGCAAGCACATTTATAATCAGGGATGAGCAAAGAGTTTCTTAAGAATTATCTGTAAAAACTTAGTAGAAGTGGAGATAAGAAATGAATAGGATGGTAGAGATTAGAGTAATTTAACAAGAATGGGAATTACTTTAACAAGTAATTTAAGCGTGGGAGGTGGATTACTTAAGATAGTAAGAAAACCTTATTTGGGCTGCACTCACGTTCTAATTCTATTGATGTATTTTCTTGCACCCAATAATATTGAGAAATTTTAAAATCAATCTTTGATGTCATTTTCTTGGTTAATAATAAAAGAAAGTAATCATAGCTTATCAATTGAGCACCCCAACTTCCATCCTCCGGAACGTGGCTCTCTTCGGGATGGTGTTTAACATGAATTATTTCAGAAACTAGATTTAGAAAGTGGGTAGATCATAGTGGAAAATGTACTGCCTTTGGAGTCAGGTGGTCTGAGTTCTGATCTCTGCTCGCTCACTGTTTTCTAAGTGACTACGCACATTACATCTTTGAGCTCCAAATTTCCCAGTTTGTGAAACCACAATGGTGTTCAAAGGAACTCTTTAGGGGACTGAGTATTCAAGAGAAAGCTGCTACAATGGTGACTGTGAACATGGGCTCTGGAGCCTGCGGTTCAAATCCAGGTGTAAAATCATAGGGATGTTGCTTAATCCCTCTGCTTTCCTGTGTCTTCTCCTGTAAATTGGGGGTGGGTGGTAAAAGGATCATTTTTAGGGTGTTAGGAGTTCCTGATAAATAACATTACCTCATATGGTTCTCATTGTTGAACCAACTGAGATAAATATAGAAGTCAAACAGTTGGAGAGCAAAATATTTTGAAGTATAGAAGTCAAATATATTTTGGAGAAGATGGCTTTAGAATCTGTACCCATATATTTAAAATAACTTCATCTCAGAATAAACAGATTCCCCCAGAGAACGATGGACCCTGCTAAAGAAATACAGGACTCGCACTTTGGGGGCAACCTCTCACCATTAACCAGGGATTGGCTCACAAAAGAGGGGTTGAATGAGAGACAAAGAGGGCAAGCTGAGAATGCCTAGCTTATTTTGCTAACAACACAAATCAGTTCAAACTTCATCCACTCAGGGGAAGGAGTAAGGAAGGGGTCAGTAGCAGCGATGCTACTTCAGGAAAGTCTCTGCTCATGCAAGCAGGAGGAGCGGGGAATAAGCACAGGCTGCTGTTTGCATTATCCACATTACAATCATTGTGAGGATGAAGTGATTTGTACATGTAAAGCACATGGAGGGAATCTGACATAGAGTAAACAGAAAAAAATAGCTAATGTTGTTGCTATGATTATTACCTGGACGTTGTCTGGGAATAGTAGACACTCAATACATGTTAGCATTCTTTCTTTTGAGGAGTCTCCTGCTGACCAGAACTCTAAGTTCAATGATTAGGGGCTTTTTCACTCTGTGAAAGTCTCCAAACTCCCTTGGTTGTCAGGGATTCTATATGTGATTCCACTTACGTGTATAATGGACGAAAACCCCATGAATCTATTAACTTCCAGTTGGCAAACCTCTGATAAGGGCCAGTCATGGCATCGCTTTCGTGTCAGTCTCCTTCCCATGTCACAGCACAAACAAAATCAAAATCAGAATGACTTGGAATCTTGCCTCATTTATTTATAGTCTATCTATACTTTTTAAAATTAGGTGTACCTTTTTTTAGTTAGAATAAAATTTACCATTAAGATCTTTTAGAGTCTATTGTTAATTGACATTACTGGGAAGAAAACAGAATGCCCTTTTCTACACACACACACACACACACACACACACACACACAAACCCCTTCGTATGAATTTTTATGGCTTTATTAATAATTGTCAAAAGATGCAAGCAATCAGATGTCCTTGAATAGGTGAATAGGTAGACATTATTTAGTGTTAAAAACAAATGAGCCATCAAGCCATGAGAAGACATGGAGGAACCCTAAAATGCATGCCACTAAGTGAAAGAAGCCGATGTGAAAAGGCTGCATACTGCACGATTCCAGCTAGAGTATGGCAATCTGGAAAAGGTAAAACTACGAAGGCAATAAAAAGATCAGTGGTTACCAGGGGTTGGGGAAGGCAGGGGGAGAAGAGGGATGGAAAGAGGGTTTTTAGTGCAGCAAAAACACTATGACAATAAAATGATAGCTACATATCACATACACATCAGTTCAAACCCACAGAACATACTAACAACAAGCATTGACCATAATGTAAACTGTGGACTTGGTCGGATTTTGATATGCAAATGTAAGTTTATCGTAGCAAATGCCCCACTCTGGTGGGGGGCGTTCATAATAGTTCATAATAGGGGAAGCTATACGAATGTAGGAGCCAGGGGCATATGGAAAACTCAGTACCTCCCCCTCAATCTTGCAGTGAACCTAAAACTGCTCTGAAAGTGTTGGTCATAAACAAAACAAAACAAAAACCTGAGCGTCCTTTGTTCACACTAGTTGTTTGAGAAATATTTTGAGTTGAGACAATTGCTGTTCCTTTCTCAGCCTGAAGGCATTCATTAACTTATCACTGTTACTGAGGAGTTTCAGTGTTGTGTAGTGTTTTTTACTCTCTCTTTAACATTTCTTTCTTACGGATTTTGGTTTTTTGTTTTGCTGTGATTTGCAGTGCGAAGTGAGACTACTCTTTATTATCTGGAGCGTAGTAACTAGTTTGTAGAGTCACCAGTGGTTTGATAGGATTTTATCATTTAGTAGCAACAGATTTGTCATGCTTTCTAAAGCAGCCTTGCCTAGCCACTCTCCTCTCTCCCTTTATCTGCCTCCATGGGAGCGCAGCACCACATGCTGGCTAGTCTTTCTCCCCAGCTGGGGCCTCCCATTCATCACCAATCCCCTTCAGCTGAATCGTGTGTGATGTCCTTCAAAAGGAATGAATGTTCCTGGGTTCTTGCTAAGCCTCTGCCATGTTTAATTCACCCCTGAGAAGGTAAGAGTTTTGTCTCTGCCTCTGTTCCTTCTTAATCTTTTTACTTGGCTGTAGTAAAGGTTTGTTTTGGAGATTACAGGTATGTAAAAAGAAAAACAAGGTTTCCATCAAATTTTGTCATTAAAAAGCCCATTACAGGTCCACAGTCTCTAATCAGCAATTTGGAAAATTAAAATTTAGACAGTAGTAAGTATGTGAAAAATGAATTTAGAGACAAAACTTAACCTGTCCTGAACCACGTGAGGTCTTCAGGCAGCGCACTTAGTGGTGCGTTTGATTTATAGGGCAGCCTCTAAGCTTCTCAAGAAAGTCATGTAATACAAACCATATGGATTAGATTAACATCCTCAACGCTGAAATATTAACATTTCAAAACCCAGCTGGCCCCCAAAACTTTAGATAAGGACTTGCAGGTCCTTATTCACATTCTGGTGTGAATCAGTCCAGATTTTATACATATACACACACAGATACAAATACACAACACATAATAATGCGCAGTCACACACATACAGACAGACAGTATTGTTTAATATAAAACAACATTTATATCATTAAATATTTCAAACAAATAGAAAATATAGAGCAAGGCAAATATCCATGGACTCACATCTCAGAACTAGCTAATGTTAACATTTTGTTTGCTTTCAATGTTGATGTTTGTTTGCCTATTAAGATGCAATTTTGTCCTCTTTTTAGCTCTTTAAAATCTCATTTCTTATCCTCTGAAGGGAAAAAATGCTGCTATGTTGGTTTTAAACTGATTTGTCTAAGTGTATATTCAAAAATACAGCATGAGGATTCTATCTAGGTTCTACCTCATTCTTTAATCAACAACACATGGAAAAGGTATATCTACAAATAGTTAATCTAGCTTTTAAATATTTAAATATTTCAAGTTTATCTTCTTGGAAATAGGCTTCTTTGTCACTTTAAATTTAGTGGATTGAATCATTTAAGGGTGACCTTAGTCCTCACCTTCCCATCAGCTCAATGGGACTAACCTCTGAACATATTTACACAACATAATCCAAGCCAATCCAAATATTGGATAGGAGAAAGGCATTCGACTCTATGACCTCTATTCCCATGTAGCCATGAAATTCTGATTTGCTGTGGTCCTTCTGATGTCTCATGTATAGATCACAGCGGAGTGCAGATTGCTTTGATTTCCTTAGGAAATAAGGATCCCCTGTCAGGTAGGGCTTTCATTCTTTGTGGAGGCGTGGGATTGGGTTTACTGTTTATTCTGTAGGAGCAACTCATTAACAACTTTTCCTGTCTCTCCATTTCCTGAACAGTTTTTACAGGAAGAATATAAGTCAAATAGTTAATAGTATTCTTTCTGATCTGTTTTAACTTGGCTAGCTCACTTGATGTGTTCAGCTTTTTACACAAATATATTCATTTAATTTATATTTTCACCTTAACTGCTTTTCTTAATTTTAATATCTAAGGGTGGCATTTTTTCTGAGTACTGTCCGTTGACTTCCAATTGATCTACTCTCCTTCAGTTTCCTATTAAAATATAATTGTGTCCTATATTAGATTTTATTTAGAATGGCCCTTTTGTGAAATTTTCTGCAATGATCGATACCATGTTCACTCTTTCTCAGAGTCAATGATATAAATCAATAACAATTTCCTAACATTATCTGAAAATTCAGTGAAGAGTAAGATTTATATTATACAGAAGAGAAGGCTGGTCTAGTGTCTGTAAACTTGCTGTACCCTCAGCTTTCTTAAGCTAGGGCTTCATTAAATCTGTTTTGCCAGGTAGTTCTGTTCTGTATCATCTGCTGAAAACTGATTATCTCCTTATTTCATTATAGTGATGCAGTGTAGTGTGATCATTAAGTGGCTCAGGATATATATTTTTCTTACTAGATATCTGACCTTTAACCAATTACTTAAATTCTCTAAGCTTCTGCTCCTTTGCTTTAAAATGAAGGCAAACATAGCAGTGTCTTTACAGGGTTAAAACAAGTGAGCATGCCTAGAGTGTAGAAAGTTCTAAATAAAAGTTAGCTGTTGCTCTTATCATTGATACGTCCATTATTCGAAATTTCTGTATTCCAATTTTTCTTCTTATTATATTCATACTTTTTCCCTTGCTCTTAGATGTATATTTATTGTCCTTGTTTTTCTTTTTTAAAGCACAATATCAAGAAATGTGAGGGAGGTGGGGAGCACTGCTGGGGGGGTGGACTGGGATGGGAGTAAAAGACAGAAAACTGTACTTGAATAACAATTAAAATGAAATTTAAAAAAAGAAGCAAATCTGCATATGCTAGTTGAGTATTTCTCTGAAAAAGTTTCCCTTAGTTTTGCAGGTGTAAAAAGTAGTTGCTTGATTATAAATAGCATTTACAAATTGTGGTTCGTGAAAGCAAAAATAAGAACTGATTTTGCTCATTCATGGAGTAATATAATTACTTGAATAAAACAAATTTTAACAAGATCTTAAAAGATAGGTTCAGAAGGAAAAGACACCTACATATAATTTGAAGTTTAATGAGCAAATTGCCTTGATAATCTTATGAAATGAGGGTTTCAGTCTTCCTTCAGCCTTGGTTGAAACATCTCTCCTGAGCAACCTCTTTCTCATGTACTGATTATTAATTGGTATTGTCATTCCCACAGGAAGCTCTCGGCTCATAAATCAAAATATCAACTTGGTTAAAACAAGCAATTAAAAAAATTTAGCCAAGATGGTTTTGAAATTATCAGATGAGAAGACTTTAATGGTAGATTATAATTCTTTCATTTCATAGTCCTGAATTTAATTATATAGAAGTTAACATATAGAGGTATGGATGGCTAATATTATCTTTATTTGATTTGGAAGTTATTTTATACTTACATTTTAATATAAATATTTAAAAGAGTCTAGAGGTTCCCTTCAGACAAAACAACATGACCGTATTTTAAAGAACTACCCCTTAGCTCCACTTCAGCTTATCTCAGGGCTCACCCACTCCATCAAGAATAAGATCATGTACCTCTGTAGGGGCACAGAGAACTACCCACACATTCTCCCTTTTCCACAGCTTTTCTTTGAGTAATGCAGAACTTCAAATGTGGTAGTCTGCTTTGCTAATGAGTCTGAAGAATTAAGCATCTATATTTTAATTTACTTCAATCCAGGATGCATTATGACAATGAATAAAAGGAAAATTTTTTCAAAATTAAAGTTTTCCAGAATAAATTACAACAGCTTAATGGTGTTAAGAATAATATATTTCACAATTACCATGACTGTATTTTGTTTTTTTAAATCTTTCTTTAAACTGTGTTATTATTTTCTGTTTCTTGCACAAAGGCCAAATTTTAAAATTATTAAAATTATCTACATCTTATTATAAAGTATCAAATATTATAGGTAAAGTAATAGTTGTTCTTGACCTTCATCACTTCCCCTCATAGTCTTTGTCTTGAGATAACTATAGACACTAGTTTATTTTTATTTCCAGACTCTTTCTATTTATGTAATATGTATGTATTTACCACATATATTTAGAAACCTAAGCCATTGTGTATTTTTAATCTAATAGTATTGTTACCGGCAATATGGGATCTCAGTTCTTGACTTTGTGCAGGAAAGATTTTACAATAAAAGTCCAGGGTGATTTTGAGAGTACATTTATCAAAGCTTGGGACAACGAAACAAAGGAAGGGCTTAAGATAGAAGAGGCAAGATCGTAACAATGGAAGGGAGCCTAGGTGGAGCTGCCTTTGCCCTTTGGGAATGTGAGGAAGAGTTGAACATAGGTGTGTTTGCCTTGGCCCTTTAGGGAGAAAGTCACGGAGGCAGAAGAAGTGAGCCAGCTGGGCTGCATGGACTTAGGAAACAAGTTACCAAGGCAAAAGAAGGGCCTTTAGAGAAAGAAAGCAAAGGTGCACAACTTAAGAAAGAAGGGGTGAAGGCACGGGCATACTCTAAAGAGAGAAAGTGCACTCACTGGGTTCTTTGCCTTAAGAGTTTTTATCTGTTTTGTAACGGCAGGAATTTCAGGGGAGTTCTCAAGGGAGGATCTCAATAAAACACTCATCAGCTTTCCAGGTTTGTTCCTTTAGGGTCGTGGTCTTTACTACTTGGTTGGTGGTAGGATAGGGAGGGGGTCATTGGTCATTGCAAATGGTCTCCATATCAGCCATGGCAGCACTTCATCTGATTTTGCTGGTTTTCTCTGCCGGTGTCTGAAACACAACTGAGATCTAGATGTCATCTCTGGTTTGACCAAATCTCTGTCTCTGTGGTCATCAGACCCAAAGCTTTGTTCCTAAGATTATTTGATATAGGTCAGTACCTCATTGTCCTGAGTACTTAATGCTTTGAAAGGGAGAAGGAGGCTGGTGAGTCAAGGTGCTAGGTGGGCCAGTTTGAACCAGCTATCTGTCTCGGTTTCCCCATTCTACTTGCCAAGGAATTTTCGTAGCTTCTTAGTATCCTGCTTCAGTATCATACTATAACTTTTTCCTGTCATTTAATTTTTTACTCAGAAATGCATATTGAAGGTCTTTCCATGTTAGCACATAAAGATAGATATTGTTTTTAACTGGCATAATAATCCATGGTCTATATCACCATCTATTGATTAACCCATGCTTAAATTGCTCCTATTCATTTGTTATCAAAACCAGTATTAAAATAAATATTCCCACATGGGCCTTCATGTGTACACCTATGAGTGTTTCTCTAGCACAAAGGCTGAAAAGTAGGCTTAATTTTTGTAGTCTATACTATTTTTCTTTTTATTTGGTGTCATCCAGTTTCTCTTCAATTTGGCTGCATCACTTCATGCCATCAGTCCTTTCCATCTATTATTCAATTAATTTTTGTGCTCTCGAAAATCCTGTTCTCCTGTGTACTGGAGGAAAAAGTTTTCCTTAATCCCTTTATAGCTCTTCAGGTAGGACTGGGTCTGAAAATCAAACTAACAAAGTAGATTAACAGGCAAAAAGCATACAAAATAGTTTAATGTAATTTTGATGTGACATGTGAGTGTTCATAAGGACATGCAGACCCACAGAAACAGTTAATCCTGAGTGTTTTTAATCTGAGGCCCAATGAACATCACAGGGCAAGGAGTAGGAGGGAAGTGTAGTAATCTAGAGGACATTTAACAAAAGCCTGTTTATTCAGATTCCTCTCTGTGTCTTTTGTCTTCAGAGGTCAGGATACTCCTTTCCTCCAGGTATAGGGAGGGTACCTCTTATATGAGGATATTATGACCTGCTTCAAGGGAAGATCAAAAATTCCATCCCACATGTGACATTTCTCCAGTTTCTTCAGCTTGAAATATTCAGCATGCCACATTGCCATATTTTGGGGTAGTCTCTCTAATCCCATCATTCTATAACCTCAAAGTTTTCCAAGTGTACCATACATTTTCACATGCCCTTGCTTCAGCTTGCAATGTTATTAGCTTATCAGTGTAACAAAATTTTAGGTAGCAATTACAACTGAGGTTTAGTACTATTTCTTTACCAATTCTTTTTCTAAATTCTGTTTCACATTCTTGGCAGAGAAATAATGAAGTGTTTTACAGTTTTTACAGAACTTTTTACAGTTCTTTTAGTATATCATACAGATCTCTTGTAAAGCACTTGTGGTATACTTTAGTACCACACAAAATAAACTGTAAGGTCTTTGGGATCAGAGATCCTCCCTGATAATACAGAGATGCACTTCTTAGCTGTGTCCCTGACTGGTGGTCCTGTTATTTGTCCTTAAAACTCCAGACATAATTTCATTCTTTCTTTCTTTTTTATTAAGACAGTGGAATAACAACATACTGATGTGATTAACAAGAAGGAATTATATCAGTCATTTTCAGAATATTAGCATAAATTAAACTTAAATAGATGCCTCTGAGTGCTTTCACATGTGAACATTGCCAAACACTGTATATAGTTATAGATTGTATGCTTTACCTCACTAAGTAAATGTCTGCATATGATGTATACATAATACATGTAAGCATGTATATATATATATTTTAAAATATTTTATTTATTTATTTTTAGAGAGGGGATAGGAAGGAGAAAGAGTGGGAGAAAAACATCAATGTGTGGTTGCCTCTCATCTGTTCCCTACTGGGGACCTGGCCTGCAACCCAGGCATGTGCCCTGACTGGGAATTGAACTGGTGACCCTTTGCTTTACAGACCTGTGCTCAATCCACTGAGCTACACCAGTCAGGGCAGTATGTATATATTCTTATATGAAAATGAACCATTGTTTATAGAAGACCCATTACAAATGAATTCATATCTTGATTAAATTCATCTGTAAACCACATAGTTGATTACCTCAAAGATCTCATTTTAAATGCATATGTCTCAATTGCTCCAATGGGAAGGCGACCCTTCGGTACTGATGAATGTTCCAACTTTTCACTGAAATAAGATTACCTAGAGTATTTAGGTTATATAAGATGCTGTCAAAGCAGTTATGACTATATACATTTATAATTTGAATGCTCTGGTCAAAACAGTTTTCTAAAATTACACTGGAAGATGTGATAGATGCAAATGAGCTTCTCTCTACACCACAAAATATGACTGTAAAACATTTACTTTTATGGTATATTTTTAATAACTTGTCTTTCTGTAATTATAGTTAATTTTAGAGGCTACTGTTTTATCATCAAATACTATCATTGCTCTATATGACATCAGTATATCCCAGGGATGTGAAATTTCATATAAGCCACTTCCAGGTACCAGCATAGTAAACAAAGGTAAGTATTTTCTTGTGCTCATTGCAATTTTAAACTTTGAAATAATTAGTTCTTCTTGATATCAAAATATGAAATACACTATTATTGAATATAATAATATTATAATGTTCAATAATATTATTATATTCAATAATATAGCTCACTAATACCTAATACTGGGATGTGAGTTAAATCACATGTCCTTGAAAACTAAGATATATATACTTTAATTTGATCAATTAATTACTTTTTATTTTTTAAAAATTAGTTATTGGAGTGGCATTACTTAATAATATTACATAAGTTTCAAGTGTACAATCCTATAATAAATAATTGATGATCACATTGTGTGCTCACCACCCCCAAAGTCTGGTCTCCTTCCGTCACCATACGTTTGACCTCATTTAGCTTCTTCAACCTTCCCTACTTTCCTGCCCCTCTGGTAACCACCATACTGTTGACTGTGCTTGTAAGTCTTTAAAAAATGTATTTGTTTTATTTGTTCATTTGTTGTTTTTTGTCATACATATCATACATATGAGTGCAATCACATGGTTCTTGTACTCTTCCATTTGACTTACTTTGCTTAGCATATCATATATATTGTACATATGAGTGTATATGTATAAGATATATTGGTATATATGTATATGTCATGCATTTCATATATGAGTGAAATCATATGGTTCTTGTACTTCTTCATTTGACTGACTCTGCTTGGCATGATATTGTCAAAATCCATCCATATTGTCACAATTGGCAGTATTTCATCTTTTCTTATGGCTGAGAGTTACTCCATTGTATATATGTACCACATCTTCTTTATCCAAGCATCCATTGACAGATATGTAGACTGTTTCCACATCTTAACCATCATGAATAGTGCTACAATAAACATCAGGGTACATATATCTTTAGGAATAACTGTTTTCAACTTTTTCTGGTACATATCCAGCAAAGGGATTAATGGGTCATATGGTGGTTCTATCATTAATTTTTTGAGAAACCTCCATACTGTTTTCTGTAATGGCTGTACCAGTCTACATCCCCACCAGTAGTGTATGCAGGTTCCTTTTTCTCCTCATCATTTCCAACAGTTGTTATTTCTTGTCTTTTTGATAATAACCCTTCTAACAGATGTGAAGTGATAATCTTATTGTTGTTCTGATTTGCATTGGCCTTATAACTAGTGAAGCTGAGCATCATTTCATGTATGTGCTGGCCATTTGTATGTCATCCTGGGAAAAGTGTATGTATGTTGTTGAGTTGTGTGAGTTCCTTATATATTTAGATATTAGCCCCTTGTTGAAGGTATTGTTGCAAATGTCTTCTCCCCTTCAGTTGGTTGCTTTCTTGATTTCTTTTGCTGTGCAGAAGGCTTTTAAATTTAATTTTATATAGATAGCATCAATATTTTTAAAATGTAAAATTATGTCCCAGTGTAGACCTTAGGCTGTCTTCTGATAATATTCAATACTGTGGCTAAAATCGTCACATACAGATATTTTAATTTTAAAAATTATGAAAGAATTTTTATTATTTTGCATATTTTAAAGCACTTCTATAAAAATGAATTTTAATTTTAATTTTATTTGTCACCTCCGTGAATATATAATGATATACATGTTTCAGAATCACTTAGGATTACCCCATAAGGTATTGTGTTTGGAAAACCGACCTAAGGTCAGCCAAAAATTTAAATCTTAACCCTAATGTTCTCTGTTTAAATTCAAAATATAATATTTTTGCATAATAGGTAGAGTTTGGCTAGTTCTTTGACTAAATACTTTATGGAGAATTTAAATTAAAGGACAGGAAGGTCATCATTCAAATGGATTCCAAATAGTCAAATAGGCATTTGTGAAAGTCTAACCCTCATTTAAGCCTTGAAAGTGCACTAAATGGCAGACATGGCGCCTGCAGTTACTTTGTCATTCTCACACTGTGTGATGTTTCCCTCTGGCCACTCCTACTCCTGGGTCTGAATACACAAACAGTATTAAAAATGTTGCCTCAGAACTACTGCACTTCATTTTTTCTTTACATGTATACGAGAAAAATATTTGCATGTGGATATCAGTCAGATCATTCATTCTGAAGTTATGTTTCCTTAAACAACATAGTAAGTGGGAAACTTCCATTTTTACAAGAGCTAAATGTTCTGATCAAGGATGATGTAGGAAAAACAATTCTGAATTGAGAACTGGATTAAAGAAATTTTAACTGAAGGATCTTTATTGAAGACACATCATTGGAAAGACTATATATGTCTATATCCTAATTTTATATGGTGTTAGCCAAAAAGTCTGTTTATTATTTTTTCTGTAAAATAAAAGACATTTTTCATTTTCACCAATAACTTTATTGATTTGAATATTTTGAGTATGTCAGCTATCTCCTGCTATTGCCTTCTAGTGGGTAGAGGCCAGGGGTGCTGCTGAACATCCTCCAATACAGCAAAGAATTATTTGACCGAAATGTCAATAGTACCAAGAAACTTCACAAACCATTTTTGACACATTTGATCAGTTACTATGCCTCCATACAATGCACAAGTCTTTTTTTGCATTTCAGTTGCGTTTTTACCTTTCTTGAAATAATAAGGCATGATATGTTGAAAATGTTGCATATTTTCTTCCATCTTCCATATTAAAATGGCTGCACAAAAATTCACCAATTTTGATAAGTTTTTTTAAATG
>PVKM010009206.1:0-37360 GCA_004027735.1 Carollia perspicillata | reverse complement strand
TTATCTGGGAAGCACTTTATCTGCCCTGCCATTCTAAATGATTGCTTGTCTGGGTAGAGTAATCTTGGATGTAGATCCTTGCCTTTCATGACTTGGAATACTTCTTTCCAGCCCCATCTTGCCTGTAAGGTTTCTTATGAGAAATCACTTGACAGTCTTATGGGAACTCCTTTGTAGGTAACTCTTTCCTTTTCTCTTGATGATTTTAAGATTCTCTCCTTATCTTTCATCTTGGGTAATGTCGTTATGATGTGCCTTGGTGTGTGCTTCCTGGGGTCCAACATTTTTTGGGACTCTCTAAGCTTCTTGGACTTCCTGAAAGTCTGTTTCCTTTGCCAGATTGGGGAAGTTCTCCTTCATTATGTTTTCAAATAAGTTTTCCATTTCTCGCTCTTCCTCTTCTTCTTCTGGCATCCCTGTGATTCAGATGCTGGAACATTTGAAGTTGTCCTGGAGGTTCCTAAGCCTCTCCTCCTTTTTTATGTTCTTGATTTTTCATTTTATTCTGGTTGAATTTTGTTCTGGTTTCTTTCTTCTAGTCCAAACTGTTGATTTGAGTCCTGGTTTCCTTCCCTTCACTGTTGGTTCCTTGTACATTTTCCTTTATTTCACTTTTTATAGCCTTCACTTTTTCCTCTGTTTTGTGACCATACTCAACCAATTCTGTGCGCTTCCTGATTACCAGTGTTTTGAGCTGTTCATCTGATAGGTTGTCTATCTCTTTGTCACTTAGTTGTATTTTCTCTGGAGCTTTAATCTGTTCTTTCATTTGGGCCCTTTTTTTTTTGTCTTGGTGCACCTGTTATGTAGTAAGGCGTGGAGCCTTAGGTGTTCACCAGGGTGGAGCAACCCTGGTGTTTGGTGCTGTATGTGGGGGAGGGATCCAAGAAGAAACAATCTGCTTGTTCAGCTCTCAGTTGGCTTTCAGTCACTTCCCCCACTAGCCACAATCAAATTGGGCCCTTTTGGTGCTGATCCCTGGGTGGATGGTTTTGTGTATGTTCTAGGACCCTGTGGGTTTCTCCAAGGAACTCTCCAATGAACTGTCCTGTGAGGCTAACAGTTTCTACCACTGCCGCAATTCCCACAGGTTTTTTTCAGTCAGAGGTTTTGAGGCTTTTTTTCCCCCTTGCTAGAACCTGAGTTTCCTGGTCTATCTAACTCCCCAGTTGTTCCTCCTGATTTACCCACACACAAGTGTGGGACTGCCGGCTCCACCAACCACCACCTTTTCACAAGTCCTCTCCACCCTGCTGCCCTTCTCCATCCCTCCTACCAGTCTGGATGAATCTTTCTTCTTTAACTCCTTGGTTATCAGACTTCCATGCAGTTCAATTTTCTGTCAGTATTGGTTGTTTTTGTTTTTTAATTTTTTGTTGTCCTTGTTTTGGTTGTACGAGAAGGGAAAAATATATCTATCTACGCCTCTATCTTGGCCCAAAGTCTGTTTATTTTTAATGAAAGTATAATTAACATATAGCAGAATGAACAGCTCTTAAGTGTTTGGCTTAATTAGTTTTTGACAGTTGTATGCATGTTAACCCACATAAAGAACATTCTATCACTCCAGTAAGTTTCTTCACACCCCTTTCCCATCAACTCCTCCCTTTTCCCAGCATCCTCTTCTGTGAGACCATGTCAGAGGTGAGGAAAAGAGGCCCCAGAGACTGAGTGGTTTTCCTCAGGTCACAGTCAGCCAGTTGTTCAGGTTTCCTGGTCCCGTGTTGGAGCCCATGTGTGGCCTCCTAGATGCTGTTTCCATTTTTATTGGGATCCTTAATGATCTCACTTACCCATAGCTTGATTGTCTTAAAGTTTTAAATTTTCTCTGAGGCGTTAATTATGAAAAATGGTGCTAATTCACCCAAATGAAATAACCTTTATTGCCTTAGATAGTGCCATTCCTCTCCAGAGAGAATTTAACTCACCTTTTCTCTTGAACAAATTGGCTTTTATTGTATATCTTTGGCTACCTCAAACTATTCTCCAACTTTTGAGGTTCTTGATCTCAAAAAAATAATCTTGCCCCATGATATGTTTCTAGACAGGCTGATGGAATACCTCCTTACAAAACTGTGCTTTGGTAGGTGGAATTTAAACTTATGCTCCAAATCTCCTGAAGATGCCTCTTCACTTCCAATTTCTCCAATATTTAAAGTGATCTGAAAGCTTTTCAATAGAATTTAAGCTCAAATTACCATAACACATTATGTACCTATATAAATACATTAGGAAAAGGTATTGTGGTGGTTAATTTAATAAATGGTGGTTTTTCAGTTTCTAAGAGCTTTGATTAAATTGCTATACCAATACATTTTTAGTCAGTAGGTGGACATCTCAGCCTTTTTGGTTAAATGTTTACTAATAGGCACCTACCATCACTTTCTCCATAAAGCAGGGTTATCAGTCTAGGGACTTCGGCTAGCATTCAGTGTCAGCAGTTATATCCTTCTTGTCACCTTATCTTGGGAGAAATATTTATGGGTTTTCCCCCATTATTTTTTTCCAATTGTGCTAAAATGTCATCAGTGCTGGGAGTTGTGTTCTACAAGAAGATGAGGCTTACTCCACACTGTGTGACTCTCCTTGGGAAGTGCTGATTGTGGATGTATGAAAGGCACTTCAGAAATTTATAGAGGCTTAATTGTTGCAGTTCACCCATATTGGAACATATCAGTATTTTAAGGTTTTTTTTTTCAGTATTCACTGGGAGTATAATAAGCCCCATAGTTAGAACTATAATTTATAAATTAAAAGTACAGGGGTGTCCCATTATGTTTGAATAAAGGACCTGTTAACAGATGAAAAAATAGTTTCCTTTGATGTTGGTTTCTTTGGGTAGATAAGTTCTCTTGAGGCCTATGAGTCAGATTCTAGGAATTCTTTTTCAGCTCCACCTTTGGTAGAATAACTGACAGTGATCAGATGGTACAGGCTGGACTCTGATATGTTTCCTTAAAAGGAAAGTGGATTGGGGAAAATATTGTATCACAAGTGCTTTTGTATTTCTTCACAGCACAACTTTTTTTTTTTTTTTACTAATTTGAGAGAGAAAGACAGAGAGATAGAGAGAGACAGACAGAGAGAGAAACATCAGTTTGTTATTCCACTTATTTATGTTTTCATTGGTTGATTCTTGTATGTGTCCTGACCAGGGATCAAACTTGCAGCCTTGGTGTATCAAGACAACACACTAACCCAACTGAGCTACCCAGCCAGGGTTTTAACAGCACAAGAAAACCTAAAGTACTTTTCAGGAGAATGAGTGCTGTTCTTTTGAAAAGTTGGAACCTGTACTGTCATTTGGTTCATTTTTCTCTATCTGATTTCTCATATTTTATTCTAGTAAATTTCAGAATGGGATGTTTAATTTGGTTACACCATCCCTTCCTTTCTGAGTTATGAATCATCCCTGAGTTAGGATTTTTTCCATAGTAGTATTTGAAAGCACAACTTGAAGGGCAGAAATTGTTTTTTTGTTTTGACGGGAATTTGTTTTGTTGTTTTGAGTCTTAGGGCTTTTTTTCCCATTTATTCTAAAACAAGATTTTACTACTTTCACTTAGCTTAGATTGAAACTACTCAATCGATTCAACATATCAATAAGTATTTCACCCTCTGATTTTTCATCACTACTTAGATAGAGACAAGCAAAAAACTCAAGTAACTGTTTTTGCTTCTGAACCTGTCTAAACTGCTGTCTTCTAGAAGTTGTCTGTGTCTGTGAAAATAACCTTACCTCAACAACAAGGAGAATAAAAAGTACATATATTTATTCTTTGTTGTCCCCAGGTGTGCTGGCATTTGTGGCCATGTGGAATACCCCTGCCGCTTCCAGAATACTTCTGCCACCATCCAGGAGATCATTCCTCATCGAGTCTTTGCCCCAGTGTGCCTCAAAGATGCCTGCCAAGAGACCCTCCTGCAGCTGCTCTGTCCATGCCTCTCAGCAGCACACTCTGTCCTGGGAACACATCCCTTTTCAAGGCTGGATGTACTCATCGTTCCTGCCAACTTTCCAAGTCTGGGGATGGCCAGGTACATTGTTCTGTTGCAGCACTTGGAGAAAATATGCTTTGGAAATTCTTTGACTATTTCTTGCTTTTTCTGAGCTGTGTCATAGCTGTCATTTGATTAGGATGGACAAGCCACGGCTGCTTGTATTTGGACATCTCGTTGCTGCCATGAGGGACAGTTTGTGCATAGACTCTACCATGCATGAGCCTTTGGATGTCTTGGCTTCAATTCAGTTGCCTTAAAAATAAAATGACATTGTTGCTGGGATTAAGAAGACACTGTGTCCCCAGAGTGATTTATGTATGTTGGATTGTGGCTGATCAGTGGCTGGTTAGCTTAGGTGGCGAGAGCATAATGCTAATGATCCAAAAGTTATAGCTCTGGGCAGGGTGAACTACCTGGTTCCAGGGTCATAGGCTGCTCACCTAATCCTGACCAGCTGTCTCATCCATTCTCACCATTGGTCACAAGGACAATGACTTGAGAGCCCCTGTGATATAGAGACTGGATGGATCAGAGTAAATCCATCACCACAGCTAGAAAAACAGCTCAAAGCAGATGGTGTCTCGGCAGTGGCATGGCCAGGGAGGTACTTGTATTGCTACTAATTTTTAATACACTAAATACATTGTTCTTATTGTCTCCGTTTAGTTCCTATAGAAAATCAAAACCTGCAAGTTGAACTTTTCCCTGTATATTATTTATATCTAAAATTCATTCACTAACGCCATTGTTCATTTGGTAATACGAAGCTAGGTCTCACTCAGCATTTTTTTTATTATGTACTCAGGACTTCACTTGGTTATATTTCTATTTGAAAGCCTTAATTATTAACAGTGAATATGCTTGACTAAGGATAGGAAAAATAAGCTCATCAAAACATGTGACTTTAAGTTTTTCCCTATTAGTCAAGGAAATTCCTGCTGCCAATTAATTTCCATGCTTTTAAGCAGCTGTCATTTGTGGTGTTTTCCCTGAAAACTGCACACATTCTTAGTAAAACCCATGGGTAGAAAAGAACTGTCCAGAACATTTGCTTTTGATCTTTACTACATACATATACTTTTTAAAAGCTGGCTGGGTAGTCTCAATCCTTGAGGAGGTCTGAGAAAGTCATTTAGACTGATTTTTATCCTATATTTATGAAGATAATGGGAATGTAGAAACTAGGATAATTATATATATTTGGTTACATGCATCATATAATTGTGTTGGATGTCTATATATAGAATTTGTCTTAACAAGGGGGCTTCTTTGGTCCTTTGAAGAGGCTGCTGGACTTAATTTAAACAGAATTATTGGCAAAGAAAGGGTTGTTCATTAAATGTTTCTCAGTTTTGAGGAGCCATGTTTATTTGGGAGTTTTTAGCACTTTATGAGAGTTGCAGTTTTTCAGGGCATGTTTGCTAACAGTTCCAGTTGTGACCTGAGGGAACTAAAGGCAGAGTATTTTTCATACAGAGGACTTTGTTTTCTATAGCTCCTTCCTGATATCATCCTGCCAAAACCAGAATTTGTTGACCTGCAGGCCATTCTATAAAGCTTTTCTTTCAAGTTTGCATGCCCAAACAGGTAGGCTGTGTATTTGCTGCTTTTTGAGATATTTAAAGTGATTTAAACATGCTTAACTATATTTTTAAAGCAATAAGCCTAAGTACCCTAAGGCTAAATGGTACTGGGCACAAATGTTAAAAAATGTGATGGTGATAATAACTTAGCAGCAACAAGACTGTTTTTATGCTTAAAAACAGGAGAACCATACATGTGAAATTTGTGGTTGGTTGTCAAATATTTTTTTTCCATTTCTTTCTTTCTTTTTTAGACTGTGGAAATAGTCTTCCCTGGCCTAGATATTTTCCTGGGCTTAGCTTGTATTTGAGCCGTGGAAGGGGGATTGTGGTATCTTCCACTGCCAGTGGGGAGGGTTGGGGGAACACACTGTTTTTCCTAACTCTGACCTAAATTGATTCCACTTGTTTGGCGGGACTCTCTTGGGATCCCAATACCTTGAGCCACATGTGACTAAGTGGGGTTTATGACTCAGTTGGCTCCCAGGGCCCTGCTGCCTTATTTATGGTCTAGGCTTTGCTTGGGGCTCTGCAGAGCAAAGCTGGGACAAAAATGACGGTCTTCTGAGTTAACTCTGTGCCCTAAATAGGAATAGGAAATCCCAAGGCTAGTAGGAACCATCTGAAAAGACCTCCACACTGAAACTTGTCCTTGTCCTGTTGGTTCTATGCACTAGACATCAAAAGATTTCTTGGTAAATTAAATGGTTGTTTCCCAAGTTCATGTTTTATAAACATATATGCAAGATTATAAATTCCATACATCTGGACTTCTTTACCTATTAGATCTTAATCATAATGAATACCATTTTATACCATTTTAGCATTCTTTTTCAGTAAATGACATTAAACATTCCCACATTAACTTAAATGGATAAATGATTAATAACCATTTTAAAGAGCTTTTAAAAATTTTGGATGGTATCTGTAATGATTGCACCATATTTTAAAAACATCAATTAGAATTTGCAATGCTTTTAAATATAACAGTAACTAGAACATTTATCAAAACTGCACTTAATGATTTTTGTCACCTAGTAATAAAACAGGACCTATGACCTATTAACACACCCCTCCAATTCTTTTCTGAATCACTGTTCCAGGGAATAGATGCCTTCTAAGTTGCATTCCCAATCTTTTCTCATTTAGTCAGTATGGGCTTTGTGTTTTGTTTTATTTTTACCTTCCAGGATGGCTGAATCTTCTAGGTAGGGAGCTGTGGCATGTACATTTCCTGAATTGTGTCTTACTATGAGGTGTATAAGAAGATCTGAATGCATGTTAGGTGAATCTCTAGTGTATAGAAAGCTCTTTTCATGTCAGTGTAATATGTTCTACCATTTTTATCACATCTTGGTATTTTTTTCAGGTGTCTCAGCTAGGGGTTAACTAGTAAGCCTAATTTCCTAGATATTGAGAAATACATGAAAGGAGCTAGCTCATCATCATACTTACACTCTTTGTTATATAATAATAATGTTAAAGGAATAATATCCTGGAACCAGATTTATGACAGTCTTACCTCTGAATGTGCTTATGATAGATGCTTTGCTTCATCATTTGTCTTTCAGCAGTTCATAATTACATGTCATGGGGCATAATTAGTTTGGCAGAACTATCATGCTGATGTCCAAATACATTATTGTTTTTCCCTTTTTCCATTTCATTTTCAAGAATCTCATACAAATTATTTCAGAATGGTGTTCTATTTAGAGCTCTGAATTAAAAAGCCATGTCTTCCGTGGCTCTCCTTCACAGCTTACCTTCACGTGTAGTTTCAGTCCTGGTCCCACTGGGGAAATCAGAAAAACAAACAAACAAATAATACAGCAGCAGTGTGCTTCATGATAGGTCACAGATTCCACTTTGACCTTTTCCCACTGGTTCTGTACCAGATTGTCCTAATCATCTGTTCATTATTTATTCATTCTTGCAATAAAGTTCTGTTGTGCGACATAATGTGTGCCAGGTAGGATTTAAGATGCTAAGTCTGCAAAGGGGAATAAGATCAATGACCTCTCTCTCTCTCTGTCTGCATGGAACCTACTTTCTAGTCAGGAGAGAAAATAGTATATATAAAAACAAATAATTAAGATGTGCACTATGAAGAAAGTAAGTGATAGAGTGACTTGGAATAAGTAGCTTTGTTTGGGTAGTGAGGCAAAGGCTTCTTTAAAGAGTGACATTTGCAGTGAGACTGGAGAATGGGAAGGAGCCAGCCTTGTGACAATCTGGTGGAAAAGTAACCCAGGCTGAGAAAGTCCAAATCCAAAGGCCCCAAGGTGGGAACCATTGTAATGGGCTGGAGGAACAGAAAGAAGCCCAGTATAGCTGGAGGGCAGTGAGCTTTTAGAATGGCTTTCCTTCACCCACTCCTTAAACTCATTTTTGAAGCTGGGAAATTCAGTGGTCCCTCAAGGCTAGGGTCACCCGAGCCACCCACATGCCAGTATGAGGAAGAGTGAAGAGAGCCACTAAGAAATAGTAGAGGTGGAGTGGACATTGATGGTTCCAGGCAGTCAGGTCCCAGGCATAGGGAAAGAGGTCAAAACTTCTCTCAGTTTTCTGGGGCCAACAGTTCCATACCATCTTGTGGCAGGCTAGTTAGAAGCTAACTTTGCTTAGCATCTGGTTTCCTTAAGCAAAATTCTCCATTGCTAGGACCTTAGAGCCTGAACTGGCAACTCCCTTTGTGGAGAAGGGACCAGTCTCAGATCAACATGTTTTCTTTCCCCAGACGCTGCTGATTGACTCCTTGTAAGCTTTTTTGTTATAGTAGGTCACAGGGAGGGAGGTTATATTTACATGTTTCCTCATCTTTACCCAAGGACATTTTTTCATTGCTTTTAGAGAGAGAGAAACATCAATGAGAGAGAGAGAGAGAGAGAGAAGCATCTGTTATTGGTTGTCTCCTGTACACACCTGGACTGGAGATTGTATGTGCCCTGACTGGGAATTGAACCCACAACCTTTTGGTTACAGAACGATGCTCCAACGAACTAAGCCATACCGGCCAGGGCTGCTTGTTCTAATTTTTAAGCTATTAGTTTGGTTCTCAGGCTGGCATTCAATCCACTGAGCCACACTAGCCAGTGCTAATTTTTAAGCTTTTAAAAGACTGAACAAAAATAGGATTGATAACTAAAGAGAGTAGAGAAATAATAATCAATTACTTAAATATCTTCAATGTACTTCACAGTAGAGAAAAGCTATAAAGCTCCCTATTACACATGGCTTATTCTTAAAAGATTTGATTGTGCAATAAAAGGCTTCTGAATGCTTATAGTAGTTTCTGACTATTATATGCACAGTTTTCTTAAGCATATCAATTTGCAAATAAATGGTGTGCACACACATGCCCAAGAATGAATGTAACTAACTTGCCCTCCTCCACTCCTCCTGGGGTTAGACAGGGTGTTGTCCTGTTTATTCTTATCTCCCAGCCAATGTGTAATAGAATCAGCAAAACATAACATGCTGGGACAAAGGGCCTCTTGTTTTCAGCCTTCTAATTGTGCTTCTTTCTGCCGGGAAGGAAGCAGTCATAAATTTCTGTCATTATCTTAAATAGCAAGGTTTCACAGCTTTGGGAGTTTTTCTTTGCTTGTTCTTTGTTAGCTTCTACTTGAATTTTTTGATGCTGCAAGCCAAACCACTATACTTTTAAACAATCCTTGAAATTTCAGGAGATGTGACCCCCTAGTCTCAAGGCAGGGTGCAACCGTAGTGATTCTCTCCTTTGGGAATCTGATTTGATTTGTAAATTCATGCACCTTTCTGTTCACCAAGGCTGCCAGCTCCTCCGCTTTCTGATGTGCTGAGGATTTGGGGGTCTGTGTGTGGGTTTTGTTCCTTTGAGATTGTTGTTTGCTTCCCAGACTAATACATTCTCAATTTTCTTTCTGCATGGATTGTTTTAAAAAATATTTTGAAGGGCAATTTCCTTCTGTTTTCATGTATTACTCTTATGTTTTTTTTCAAACAGGAGGGTGTGAATGATAGAAAGCAGATCATACTATCCTTTTTTTCCCCTGTAAAATTGTAATGCTTGGCTTACTGGCACCTCTGGAGTTGTAGGGAGGAGCAAACAGAACTCGTGATGAGTGGCATGGTTGATGAGGTGGCTTATGGCCCTCACAGGCATTGCCTTTCTTGCTGTCTTTGTGTTCATTTCTTCCTTTTGTTTCCTATATTTATTTTTATTTTTTAGAGTATTTTTTACTTTGTTTCCCTCCTATCTTATAGAGAAAGGCTTTTCCCTTGTAATGTATTCTGGTTCTTTCATTTACCTTTCTTGAAATAAGAACTGGTACTTATAAAGGAAATTCTTTCAGAACTCTTGACATCCCCTGGCTACGATTATTTGGTTCGTCTTGACAATACCCATTCGTACTAAGTGAGGAATGTAGTGAGAAGGTGTGTATATGCTCCATTTTTTACAGTGCAGGTGCAGGAAGATAGATGAGGTCTCCCAGTCACTTTGAGCTGGGAAGTCAGAGAAGTCAAAGGGTCTCATTTGGTTGGCTCAGAGAGCGTGAGGGTCAGACTTAAGCAGGACTTAACTTGTAACTCTCTCTTAGGTGTGTGTATGTTTGCTTCAGGGGCTGGCCATGGGAGCCGTAGTGTCATGTAGTTGACTTAAAGATTAGAGGTCACTGTGTACTCATTTGAGGCAGCCATAGAATCACAGGAGCATGCTGGGGCCAGGTTCTCTCTTCTGTTGGAACAACAGACAGAGTGAACTCATAGCTTTTGGCTTAGCCAGAATCATCTTCTTGCCATCACACAGCTGTGCTGCTTGTCAGATCCAGAAGTAGCATTTTATCATCATTACGCCATGATTCCTCACCCTCTGAAAGATTATGCTTAAGTGTTTTGTTTTCTTTGAACTGTTCTCCACACACATAGACTGACAGTCCTACCTTCAGAAACACTGCTGGGGCCATCCTTCAAGAGAAGTCAGGCCTTTGAAAGTCCTTCCTGAAGCAATCATCCCTCTACCTACATTTGTAATCTTTTCTCTCTTTATTGATGTCATCGTGGGCCCCTAATCTCTTCCAGCCCTTGAACCTGAGATGGCGAGTCGGCACTACCTTTCCATTTTTCCATTGCAAAGAAAAGTCTTTTATTTTCCCCCCTCCCACTTGTTTCTCTACAGAAGCACCATTACTAATAGAGCACACATTCCCGGGGTAAAAAAGAACAATGGAATTCAGTGTATCAAGTTGCCGAATTGCGATATTCCCACTTTTGCTGGTTCTCAACTCCTCAGACCACTACAAATGGTCTGAGTGAGCAAATGCGACTGGCTTGCAGATGTGTTATGTGTGTCTGTGGGCATGGAACTGTGTATGTGTTTTTTTTAAGGCTAGACTCCTTTTGGGAGAGAACCCCAACTCCAGAAACTGTGTTCAAGCAAGGCACAGCGTATGAGTACCTCTGCTTAGGAGGAACATTTCCTCTGTTGTATCACAGCCCATATGCAGCTGGAATCCACTGGCATCTGAGCCACACAGGTCCATTTGCATAAAGTGGGTAAGACTTTGCTGTCTTTACCCCACTCTTGGGATGTAATTGGAAGACTATCCCAACTACCCTTTTTAAAAAAGAAGTGTTCACTTCAAACGGCCAAAGACACGAGGACACACTCCTTTAAAAATGGATTACTTTTTAAAAACATTATTTTGTGGGGTCGTGGGTACAATGCAAAAGTGCACCCTAATTCAATCTGAGTGGAGCTCCGAGTAGGACATGTTATATTTCTTGATTAACTAACCATTTATAGAGATGACTTCTCAGAAAGTCTAGATGTTGTTCCAGAAAGACAGAATTGTCCCAGTCAGCTTGATGAAAATAACCACCTCCTCTTCTCCCCATGAAATGGAAATCTTAGAATTTCATTTCAGGAGAGTATGAATAATAGTTGGGACCCACCAGTGGGTTTTTGTTCCTCAGAAGTCAGCTTGCTAAGTTGGGGGGACTGGTTGGCGGATCCCAGTTTTTCAGCTGGTATCCTCTCAGAAGATGCAAAGAACCTAGTTTGGGAATGAGTCAGCTACATTTTCTGGCTTTTATCATGCATGTGCAATTTCTGAACATTCTTTTGAAAGTTGGTAGTTGGAAAGGGATGGATGGGGACAGCCAAGAACTCATTCAGTAGACACCTTATCAACTGACAGGTGTGATAAATGATGATGGTTCTGTGGCTACAAAGAAATATGCAGACTTTAGCCTAAATTAGGTTTTGTTTTGTTTTTTAATAGTAGGTTACAAGGAAGACTAGTTTTGTGGAATGTTAATAATGTGGGAAAGGAACTATGGGTTAATTAGCTTAGGAAATGAATGAATTAAACAAAGTTAAAAGGCTTTTATTAGAGGGCTTCTAAGAAAAACTTCAATGTCTTTATTATCCTGATTTAATATCCTGGTGTAGATGTTCATCTTAAAGATAGGACCAAAATATGCAGTATTTCCCCCACATGTTGTGCCCAGGGAATCCCCCGTACAGTGTGCACTTTCATGTGACCATCGCGGTCCCCCCAAAACCACCTCCTCAAAACACACTTTGGGAAATAATTCTATTCAGAAATATCTTGGAGTTTATTGTCCAGCTGGTGGTGGAATCCAGCTTTCATTCTGTCAGGGGGAGTTAAGGTCCTGCCATGTGTCAGCATTGGGCGAGCACCTCACTTCATCTCTGTGAGGAAGGTGGGCTCCATGAGATGCAGTGGTTAGTGCAGGAGGCCCCACACTTTTCTGATTATATTTCTCTTTCTGAATATCACCCCCTCCAAATACTGGCATTTATTTATAAGTTGTGTACATTTAGTACAGTGGTTATATGGTAAGTACTCCATAAAATAGAATGGAGATTACACAAAAATAGAAATTTTAAAGGATGAGAAAAAATGTAAAAGGAAGTTTTGTCATTTCTGCCTGTACCCCATGGGTTTGGCTAGTGCCCTGGGATCCCTACACCCACCAGGGCTCCACCACAGACACTCTGATTCACTGGGGTGGGGTAGGGGCTTGGCTTCTGGAATGTCAACGTATCTGCCCAAATGATTCTGCTGTTGTTAGAGAGCAGTGTGTGTTTGTTGCGCACTCTGTGGGCATCCTGGGAAGCCTTCACAGACTCCATACCCTTCTGTCTTCTCTCAAGTGAGGATGGGAGGGAAGCTCCCTGGTGATGCTCCCTGCTTGTTTCTCACTGTGAGGAAGGTGCAGTTCCTGAGTGGCTGGGCCCAGTGACAGGCCGAGATCCCAGGCAATCACTGGGCCTCCCGAGCCTAGCTTTTTTCTCTGAAAAATAAGGGGCTGATTTAGAATCGCCTGCAGAGTGTCTTAGAGCCCTAATAGTCTTTGATTTAATTAGGTTGCAGTTTTTATTTTGAACATAGGTGGGGGTGATTCAACTTCATTCAGCAATTTACATACACATATTTCTTTTTGATGTTTGAGCTAGTTAGACCATAAGCCTGAGATTTTCTTATACTACTTGGGCACCTGGACAGCAGTAGGCATTTAAATTTTAGGCCCCCAAGCAGAAGGTTCAGAAGGGGCCTCTCTTACCCCTCTTTAATTGCAAAATAGGCAGATCTCAAAGGTAAGGGCCCCCTTCCTTTCCTAATAACCACTTCTTTTCTGTGTACCATCAGTGCAAAACAGCATTTCCAAATACCACATCAGGAGTATGCTCCATGGATGAAGGCCCGTATCCTTCAGCCAGGCAATTTACTGCTCAGACCCCAGGCCCTGCCCCCTCAGAGTTAGTTTTCTTCCCCCACCCCTTGTTTTAGCCTCCAGAGAATCTCCGTTTGCAAGCTAGTAAGTTGCACATACGTATATGTTTGAACAGTTGTCAGGCATGTATGCTGCTGAAACTGGGTTTTGATTTAAAAACAAACAACAACAGAGAACACAGTGGGAAGGCGAGGAATGGATGAAGACATTTCAGTTGTACCTGCAGGTGGTGTTGTTTTGACCTTGACAGTCAGTTTTAAACGACCTGTCAAGCACCTTTGTGTACTTCTGGGCACACCCACCTGGAAGATATTATGTCCCTTAAGCTTTATGTGCCCCAGCAGGCAGGCAACAGGTCCCTGGATTTTGTCCTTATTGATGGAGGGTTAATGCATTCATGGCAGGACTTGACTAAGAGGGGCCCAACTACAAATGCTGTTTTCATTTCATTCTTATTTCTCTTCTCTCTTGGCTTAACCCTCTCAGCCCCCAGGCCCTACCCCACACCCGCTTCAGACTCCCTCCACCCCCAAATCAGCCTTCTCTGGTCTCTTACCCACTCTGGCTTCAAACCATTTCTTTCTGGCTTTGATATCTCCTTGCAGAGCTGCAAGCAATCAGGAGATTATAGGCTCCAGAACACAGCAGGGCACACTGCCTGTTAGGGGGCTCAGGCCCCAGTCCCCAGACCATCACAGGAAATCCAACCCAGGAAGCCTGCCAGCCTCTGGGACCCTCCACGGCAGCCCTGTGCCTGTTCTGGTGACCAGCTCCTCTGGGTGGGGCACAGTAAGGTGGCAGGGTGGGACAGCTTAAGTGCTGCCAGGAGACCACTTTTGGAATGATTCAGACCTGTCCGATATGGTCCAGATCACTGTGGCATCTGTTTGAATTTTACCTATTTAAACTTTGAGTCTTTTCTCTGCCTTCCAAGGCCACATAAGCTGGTGCCCAGAAGTTGGGGTGAGGAGAGATAGATGAAGGGCCCCATTGGATTCAGGCTCATGCCTATCAATGCTTGCAAGTTTCAAGTTATTTGAGGATGCAGATGATGTTTCCTTACCCAGGGAATGCCTCTTACTTGGCTTCCAGGTCTAAGTTCCCAAGTTGTTGAAGGAAATCTCTACCATTTTTCTAAAGGTAACAAGAGAGAGGATGCTTGTTCTCAAGACCAAATGTGCATCTTATCATTCTGCAATACTTATTCCAAAGTCTGGAAGGAATAGGCCCAGATCTAGATATTTCCCTCCCTGTGGTTGCCGTTGCCTGCAATGTATTCCATCATTCACACAGGGGCCAGCTCACAGAGGGGGCTGGAAGAGACATCTCTGCCTGGTCCTCTAGATAACTTCACCAAGATCTGACTCAGGATCTGAGAGAAAGCAACTTTCCAGGCCATGACAGTGCATGACACCGTCTACCTCAGGGACACAAATCCCACTGCCCTACAGGCACGTCTTTATTGGAATCTTATTACCAAACTTTGGCACAAGTCCTTCCCTGGGGACTTCCCAGTAGGAATGAAGAGGAGAGGAGGCTGAGAGGTGTGTGGGATGAGAGTGACTGGACTATATTTCCAATCACTGGAGGAATCTGGTCTCAGAAAAGGTAAGAGAAGCCTTTTCTGAGATGTAGGTGAGAAATGGCATGTACCTGTGTGCCCTTGCCCCTCCCATCCATCTGTGAGCCTTCAAATTAGGGCTCTATTTGATCCATGCTGGTTGAGTTGGGCTTCTGTCATTTACAACCCAGGACCCTTCTTCTTTTTTGCTTTCACACAAAAAAACATCATTAGACCTTAAGATTAGGAAAAGAAATGAGTGTCTATGAGCAACTCTGGAGCCTTTCCTTTCCAGCCTTCAAAGTTAATGACAATGCTACCTAATTAAAATTCTCCATAGCTTGAGAAATGTCCTTATATATTTTTTCTCTCATTTAATCTTCACAAACAAGCTGCCTGTCCTTCCATGGCCCAGCCCTGTCAAGGCTCCACCAATTTGTCTGAGACCTGGAATCCCTGCTATTCAGAGAGGCCTTCCTGCCCCTCCCATGATTTTCCATCTACTAGGTAGGCATGGCTGCTTCCCGCTCAGCTGAGTAGTTCATCTTGTAGGGTTGAGTCCCAGCAGGTGCTGACAGCCAGGATCAGGGCTGAGGCTTCTGTGACTCTTGGCCTCTGAGACATATGGCAAGTGGATCCTAATTATTGTTTGCTTGAGCTGACCAGTAGAAACCTGTAGACCCATGCAGGAATTCAGAGCTAAGCAAGGACAAGCCCCAGGCAACCAACTGCACATAATAACCTCTTATTTCATCTCTTTCTCTTTTGGTTAGTCTTTTGAACCACTGTGCTCTTACTGCATACTTCCTCAGCTTTCTGCCCTTTGGGACACTGTGTGAGGTAGATGATGGAAAGAGAACACAGACTGGAGTCAGAAAGTCCGGGTGCCAGTCCAGCTGTGCCATGGACTGCTGTGAACCCCTGCCCAATTCATTTGTAAAATCTCAGACTACTCACTCACCTCGAGGACTCTCATGTGCCTTAGATAAAATCACATGTGAGGTGCCTGACATATACAATAGTAGGTGCCCAGTAAATATTCCTCCCTTGCTTCAGTAGTTTTGTAGAAATTTGGTAGTTGTGTAGGACAAAACAGCCCTAAGATCTGTTGCTCATTTAGTGTGAATAATAAACTTTAAGGACCCTACTAACCCAGAATGCCCATAATTCTCTGAAATAGAAGCTCTGGGGAGAAAATAAAAAAATAGGTGTGATAAGTTATCATGGGAGTGTGAAAACAGAATTGAGTCTACATCGCTCAAATCAGACAAATGGAATTCCTCAATTCACTGAAGGAGCATTTTAGAGTGATACCTATATTCTTGTTAGGTCTTTTTTCCAGGATGTATCTTAAACTTTATTAGTTTACCTGTTGACTTTTTCTCCTCCCCCGGACCCCAAAAAGAGTTGAAGAAGGCAGTTAAATAAAGCCACTGTGCATTTTGAGTGTAGGTCAAATGCACACGTTAGTTCCTTTTCCACATCTAATAACAAATGAAAAGAAATCATCTTCCAGGGATTTGGGATCTTGCCTGGACTCAGTTTGACTGTCTGAGCTCCCCTGGTGCTCTGGGTCCACCAGCTGGACAAAGCTTTGTGTTCTTGATCACTCTTCTTGTCACTTTTGATTCAGAAATTAAGTTATGTCCACTCCCAAGGCAGCTGTCTCTGCTCTGTTCTCAGGGGCTTCAGAGACATTATCTGACCTCTGCTTGAAAGGACTGCATGACTGCATGATGGAAATGTCTAAAAGAACCCTGTGTCACCACACCTGCCACTTCTAAATGGAGCCAGAGAGGCTCCAAATCAGAGGAAGACCAGGACAGAGAAGGCCAGAAGAGCACTGGGACCGGAGGGGGCAACTTCCAGAGCTGCTCTCCTTTGAATACCAGCCCAGAATACCAGCCCTGCTGGACAGCCTTCCCAAGGCCACACTCCTGGAAGCATACAGTACCTAACTGTGTTAGTTGAGGTAATCCTTTAGGCCAGAATAGGAATGGTTTAAGACACTTTTGCAAAACAATGAACCTTAAAAGCATTTGATCAGTAAGTTTCTTTAGGGAATTGTTTTCTATTTTTGTTTCCTACCTCTGTTTCCATTTACCTCAGTCCCCTCATTCCTTAGGTACGTCTGTTAGCTTTTTGTATAACCTCCTTTATTTCTTTGTGTGGATGCAATATGAAAGTTAATATGACTATAGAGATTATTATCCCCTCTTCCTTTTCTTCTACCAAAGAAGGCCAAGCACTCATCCTGTCTACGTTTTACTTTTGTCACATGAAGTTATATCCTGGATTCCTTTTCTATTATTAGGCCATAGAGAATTTCCTCATCTTTTTATTTATTGCATGGTATTCAATTCTATGGATGTGATCAGTTTATTTTTCCAAAATATGGATCTTTGAGTTTTTCCCTATATTGAGAACAGTACATTGTAAACAATACATTGTTCACTTGTAAACAATACATTGAGCAGTTGGTGCATTTTAGAGTCAGTATGTAGTCATAGAGCCTGAGAATATACCCTCATGCTGTAGGAAGCAGGGATGTGCCTGCATCTTCCTTACGCACACCCCACCCCCACCCCCTGCTACTGCCTTTGTACTATAACTAGAAGTCCCACCACGTGGAATTTCTCTTTGGGGAGATTATAAAAGCACTTTTATGTGGTTCGCTAAAGATTTGGAGGAACCTACATATAGTAAAGCAGGAATGGAAATAAGAATTAGTCTTTCACTCCAGACCTAACATGTCATTGTAAAGCTCTTGCTTGTTTAGGCTCCAGCCCTCATTTAACAAACTCAGTGGAAGCCATGATGATCCCCTTTCCAGCAGTTTTGAAATGGTCTTATTCTCCAGATTCTGTCAGTTTTAAGAGCTATAAAGTTATGGTCATCTTATTTTCAGTAACTCTTGAAGTTTAAAAAAACTTCTTTTTAAAAAAGTGAACCCACATATAGAAAAATTTAAATAGCATTAGGAAATACTACTTACTTCTCTGGTACAAAAGCTAGAAATTATTTATACAATTTGGGCCGTTGGTTTTATTTATTTGGGTTGCACCCTAGTGTTAAATGAACGGTACAAGCTGGTGTGGGGACCCACAGCTGGGCTTCCAGGAGCAGAACATTGACTCCAGAGACTTGGGGGTGGGCAGGCAAGAGTCTGTGCTCAGCTCAGACCAAAGGCTAGCAACCAGTCTTACAAAATAAGCTATGTAGGTTTTAAGTCAGAAAATTGGAAGGCGGAAAAGGGAAAATATTCTTTAACCACATTGTGAAAAAATGAAGGGGAAGGCTAATGCTGTCTCCTTTTTAAAATAGGATGTTGGGAAGACAGATTTTTAATGGTTTTAATCTTCAGACTTGGGCAGAAGGCCAACCGTGATCTGAATACAGAAAAAGTGGAATGAAATGCCAGAAAGGGAAGTGGAAAGTAGTGGGTTATGGAAACAACCAAATGTGTCGGAATATCCAGGCTCCTCAAGGAATTGGTTGAATTGTGGCAGAGTTGTTGAAACGGTTTTTAAAACTCACTTGAATGTCCATATGCCTCCCCAAACTCTAGAGCATTATCACCTGAAATTCAATTTTAAATAGTAGGCAGAGCTTAGGCTGCTACCCCACTATAGTTTCATGTTGGCCAGAATAATTTAGTTTTTTTTCAGTGACATCAATGGGAGGCAAGCAATGAAGAAACATGTTCTTTACCAGCACGGCAAATTATTATTTTTTTAATCTCTAAAGGGCAACCACTTTAGTGGATACAAAAGTAATATAATGCACAGGCCCTTACACTGTGTGTGTGCAAACACATGCACATGCACACACACCAGCATTCTTCCTATTGACCTCTCTAGTCATTATTTCCTAGAGACACACACAGAATAGTACAGTGATCTCCACTCTGGTTTGTCAGGTCTGTCATCAGGGAATAGACAAAGAGTACAGTCACAAAAGGGCTGAGAGGCTCAGGGTATGCTGTGAGAGGAGCTGCTGGTCATTTGCATCACCTCCCCCACATGGCAGGACCCTTGGACCCCTTTAAGGATGTGATGGTCTTATTAGAAGCTGAAGCAGCAACTGGAGGGTCATTTTTCTTGTGTTTCCAAGTAGATGCCTGACCTGATGGGAAGTAGACTTGTGCTTATCTGGTATCTAAGGCCAATGGAAATGACTCTTCACAAAAAGAAAATGATAACAAATCCTTTTTTATAACTCACCTGTGCTATTCATTCTGCATCAAAACACCTTCCCTCATGGCTTAACTCTGGCAGCAGACTAGTTGGTCACCCTGTCCTATATCAGTGAGAGCTTTATTGCTTATTTATTGCTTTGCTAGTAAACTTTCAAGCTTCTGCTTTTCTAGGTTTGGTATTCCAAACAGTTTTGAGTTCTTATAGTTTCTACTTCCTTTTCCTTTAATCATTTTAGTTGCTTTCTTTTGGATCACTTTCTAGTTTTCTTCATTGCACAAAAGTTGAACAGTCCATTCTAGGCGCAGGATGCTGCAAAGGTGTCTCCATGGTGAATTCGGGATTCCTTTATGGACCTGTTAACCTTGGGCCCAGCATTGTGCTGAGGACATCTTGTATGATGTCCCATTTAAGCCTTACAGCCTATACCAGGGTAGAAGCTATTATCACTGGCATTTTGTAGATGAGGAAACTGAGAAAAGAGTGGTTCTGTGTCTCGCCCATCTCCCAAGTAACACAGCTGAAACTCAACCCCAGTCTCTGACTGGGACCTGAAGTCTGAACTACTTCTCCCTGGTGCCATGATTTCATTCACCAATCCTAGAATCTTATATTAACTGACAACTGTGCTGGGCAGCTGACTGGCTTCCACTTAAAGACCATTACAGTTCCCTTTTACTACTTTATTGACACATGGTTAGTCATTCCTTACTTCAGACTGGTCTGCATGTGTTCCTGGAAATTCATTTTATTTAGCCGCTTTTCTACCTTCTTTGATTCTCATTAAATTCTCATCCAACCCTTTAAAAGGCTGTTAACCCCTCTTAGCTTGATTCCTTGGAAGATCTAATGGATGAGGTCTCTAACTGGTAAGCCCCGCAGGGAGTCTCAGGCATCCAGTGCCCTCCCCAGTGTCATCTCCTGATCTTACTCTGGCCCTCCCCAGGGTTTCCATGGCAGACTGAATGGGGGGAGCTATAGAATGAGCAACAGTATTGGCTGTTCAGTGGCAGTGAGTTTTTAGGCATTTTTATTTATTCGAATTTGGGGGATTCACCAGAATTTCACAATAACTTAAGAAGAGGAATCTAGCTTGTATTTTGATTCAAGGCCAGGGTTATTGTGTACTCATTTTTCTCACTGAGCATCTGGGGCACTTCCAAAATGTCAGTTTGTGCAAGCCTTGCCTTTGGAATGAAAAAACACCATCTATGAAAAATTTTCAACTGACGTTGAATTGCATCACAGTCAGCATACTACACAGTGCCAGGCATGTAGACAACATTCAGTAGCAGTTTCTAAAGTGATGGAAAGAATACATATAAGAATAGCAATGGTGATTAAAGTGATTTTACTTTTTGCTAAAGATATCTCATATGATATCTTTAGCAAAAGATGGCTTGGGTTTTAGAGAATGTTATTTCCTCATTTCCACAGTTTAGAGATACCAGTTTAAGAAGGGAAGAGTAAGACTGGAATAATAATAATAATAATAATAATAATAATGCATATTAATAACCATTACTGTTATCCTTGAAATTAAAATTAAAGAAATTCTCTCATAACACATTTTTAAGAATAACAGCAACAAAAACTCAATGTTTAAAATCTCATTAATTCCCTAAAAAGAGGATTTGAAGAGTCTTCAGTCTTTTAGCTTTCCTTTCCTTCTCTCCTTTTCTCATTTCTTGCCCAGTGGTATTAAAATCGGCCAAAGATGGTCTCCTGTGAATCACTTGTGATTACATCCTTCATTAGAAGTATAGCTTGATGTCTCCTGTGATGCAAAAACTCAGAGATGCTTGGAAACACTGTTCAGAATATTCCTTAACTTTCTAGTGGAACCAGAAAATAAACACTTTCTGTCTATTATTATGCTCTTTCAACCATTTGTCAAAATTCAGCTCAAAACAAAGGTTTTGAATACAGAAAAAGTTTTTTGGTTGCTGCATAACTCAGTTAATCTGTAAAATGGGAGTGTGCTATTGAGAGCATTCACAGAAGGGTGGACCAGGGGCTCTTGCAAAAAAAAAAAAGACTGGTTATTTGCAAAGCAAGGGATTGAAAGCCCTGAGACTTGAATTTGTGTCTGCTTGAGGGAATTATGGATACATTCCATTATCTTGGTGGAAGAAGATAGTTAAAGAAGGGAAATAGCCCTCCTTTATATTTCTTTTTCCTCTTTCAGTTTTTCTCTCTAGTTTTGTAATGCCCTTCTCAAGTCTGGAAAATATAACTGCTTCCCATTTGGTAAGCTTCCCCCCGCTTTTTCATTTGGCAACAGCATTTTCCTATGTTTTGAATGGCACCAAAATTAACATGGCTGTTTTTATTTAACAGAAACAACTTCAAGTTTTATATTACATGCCCAGCCAAAGAATTTTTGATTTTGCCCTGGCATTTCCCAAGCCCGGCTTTGAAAATAGGGCTGTGTAACTGCTGTTGCAAAGACGGCAGGGGGAGCATAGCAGACAGGGGAGAAAAGAGGGAGAGAATGGCAGTGGTGAGGGAAATGAGCCTCCCCCAAGTTACTATTTTTAAAGTTTCCTTGCCTACTGAATAGCTCAATTTACAAATCCTACTAGATATTGGTTTGACCTTCCCCAGTTTCCTTTACTGTTGAAAGCGTGATGGATGTGTTGGTGGGAGATACACCATTTGTTCCATAGTGTTTGCCATGTGCAGGCTCCCTTATGAACACCAGGCCTTACACTCCCCTCAATCTGGGATCCCCATGTTGTCAAAGGCATCATGTGGGAGGTATCTAAGCCCAGAATTTCTTAGGAGGTAGGATCTCAGATCCCAATTAGAAACACTCCAGGAAACACACATCTTTATTTGTTAAACAAATAGTCTTATGTGAGCCTTGCCAAAGGCACTCCGTTATTTTAAATAAGTGAAGTAAACATTCCTGTGCTGGGAATGTTTGCACCTCCTGATGCAACCTGGAACTTTGACACCCAGTTTCAAGGTTTTAAGTTGGAACATACACAGTACTTTTCTCCTTAGCTTGGGTTCTAGAGAATGTTATTTCCTCATTTAGTAATTGGAGAGTTAATGGGGTTCTTTGTGATGATACTGTAAAAGAGAGACTGTTTTATTCATTGCTGGGACTGTAATTAAATTGGCGCCTATTGGCAAGGTTAGAGTTAAGCTTGCTTCAGCTTTTCCAATATAAACTCATATTTCAGGAGTTTATAACCAGCTATAAAAATTTGCTTCTAGCTACAGACCTGGCATATTCAGTGTCAGCCTAGGAATAACCTTTACTTTTAAAAAAGCCTTTTAAAGATGATAACTAGAATAATTAAAAATTCAGTTAAGCTGTTTATAACTTAAATTACAAGGAAGCAAGGAAATAAAAATAGCTATTTTTAGCAAAAACTTGTGATCCATTTTTTTAAAATGTGAACAAGGTTCTTAGATATTTTTTTATGCCTTCAAAGGAAAATAAAGCAAAATCGCTGTGGAAGATACTTTAAAAGGATATTGTTTCAGTTTCCTCATGGCATAGGCAGAGCACTTGTAAATGTCCCCTTGTTCTCCCAAGACATGAGCCTCCCATAGGACTACTGGCAAAGCTGTTTTGTCAGTGGGCTTTAAATTCATTGTAACAAAACCCCTGGCCAAGGATTACCCAGCACCCTCTTCCTGGCAGATGAAAATATGGCCAGCTCTTCCAGTTACAAGGTCATGACTATTCACTTATCCCGCTCAGCCCTAACCTTCTGGACCCTGTATATTGTGGTACAGTGAGCAACCCAGGTACAAAGCCTTATTTCAGACCCATGTGGGGACCTGGGGAGCCTTCTCCAAGCCCCTGCTTTATGTTCCAAGTAGGCGGGGAAGGGGAGGAGGGAGTTCGCCTCTCTAGGAGTCTGTCTTCAGTTTTGTGGCATTTGTTGCAGCAAGTTGCTTTAGTTGGGCCATTGTTGTACATGCTGAGAGATGGGTGTGACACAGTTTATGCAGATGATTGGAAGTTTCCCCAAATAGAACCTTCAGGGCTTCATGCTAGTCAGGGGTACCTGTAGCCATTCTTTCTCTAGTAGCCAGGGTCTTGATGGGTGCCATGTAATGATAAGGATGGTGGTGGTGGATGGGATGAGAGAAGGAGATGAGGTAGTGCTGGTTGTGGTGATGGTGCCAATGATGTTACTGGTGGAGGAGGTGATGGCCCTGGTGGTAGTCATAGCAGTTCCAACAGTGGACATGGGGCAAGTGACAGTGGGGATGGGTAGAGATGGTGGCGATGGCAACAGTGAGAACTACAGACATCTGCCTGCTCAAGCTGTTTGCAGAAGCCATTCTTCATCGTGGCAGATGCAGTGGCTTAGGGCATCTGCTTTTGTCCCCTACACACAGAATACCCAGTGGAGCCAATAACTGACTTTTGGTAGACCTTGCTTTCCATTGAATAATGAGTTTGGCTTGTGGGGGAGATGGGTATGTGCCCCTCTTTTCAGAGGCAGGTCTCCATTTTAAAGCCATAGAACAGCCTACCTTCTTTTCTGTGGCTTTCAGTTTAGGGTCAGGGAACACAGTGACCTGAAGCTCTGGAATCCCATTGCCATTAGTAGAGAGAGAGTGGGACATATCTAGTATTTCTACCAAAATTGACCTGCTACCATGCCTAATGCTTTACACATGTGACGTCTATACAAATCCTTTCAGCAACTCTATAAAGTAGGTTTTAGTTAGCTTGCTTTAACTGATTAGGAAAGAGAGACTTGGCTCATAGGTAGCAAAACTAGGATTTGAAAACTGTGGTCTGTGTGACCTCAAGCCCTTTACTTCTTTCTCCACTGTAGTAACCAGTTAGCTCTTCTAACCCTCCTAGAATATTCTAGAATGTTTCTCATCTTTAATTAGGTAAGGGCATGGGAAGAAATTCATAAGAAAATATTCTATATTTGGTTTTCCTCTCTAACTTAGCGTGAGGGCAGAGAATGTCTTTTCTTGGTACATACTTTCTTACACTCATAGTGTACTCAGATGACCCTTTTAAAATTAATATGGGAACCATGGCTCTTCCCACATGTTTTCAAGGCTGGAACTGTGGAGTGATCTTTTCCTGACCTGGCTGGTCTTTGGCCAAATAGGACATTAAGTAAGCCAGAAACCAGGCCCAACAGAAAAAAAGCAAATAGAGATAAATATTTATCCTCATCCCAACGGGCTCCCTAGGTTTTCAGCATCAAAGGCCTAGTTTGTGTGTGTCTGTTCGTAGGCCTTGGATCAGTACACAGAAGCAGGCGACCTGTGGAATAGCAAGACTCTGTGGTGCCCAGGCTCTGTAATGCAAACACATTTCCTGGTGACATTAAAAAAAAGCTAAATCAGAATCCCATTTATAAAAATAAAAATATAAATTGCATTTCCTAGACACAGAATAAGAAAAAGAAGGAAAAAAAGAGTGGGAACAAAAAGAAAAGAAGGAAGATGAGAAGAAATGGAAAAGGAAGGACCAGACACAGAAAACAAGAAAAGGAGGGATGAATGGGCAGTGGTTCTAGAGTTGGTGCTGGGGAAGGTTGTTATAAGACTTATGAAGGCAGATGCTATGATAGGTATTTATTTTCCCTATTCTGTGGGTTGTACTCTCGCTTTCTTTTTGTGGTTATTGTATTTTTTCCATTACCATTTATCCCCCCACACCTTCTTCCACCTCCACCCATGCACCTCCCTGCTATACTCACCATACTATTATCCCTGCTCATGAGGTTTCTCTCTCTCTCTTTTTCTCTTTTGGGCTCGAAACCCCCCTCCCTCCTCACCGATTCCCCTCTGCCCCAGAGCTGTGGGCCTAATCTCTATCTTCCTCCCTTTATTGATAGTGCCCTTTGAAGCACAGAAGTTTTGTTTTTGATGAAATCCAATTTATCTATTTTTTTCTTTGGTTACTTGTGCTTTTGCTGTCATAAATAAGAATCCATTGCCAGATCCAAGGTCATGAAGATTTACAATTATAATTTCTTATAAAATTGTTATACTTTTATCTCTTGCATTTAGGGCTCTAATCCATTTTGAGTTAATTTTTTTGCATGGTATGAGAACTTCATCCTTTTGCCTGTGGATATTTACTTATTTCAGATTTTCATTTCTTAATTTAACAAAAATGCATAAGGTACACATTGTTTGCCAGACATTGTACTGGATGCCTGTGATAGAACTGTCAACAAAATAGTCCTAAGTATGAGAGTGTTTTAGAACCTAGGGACAAAAAAAAGAAATTTGGGAGGTAAAGTAGACTTTCAGAGGATTTAGACTCTTGAGCAAAGTTTTTCTAAGTGTAATACAAGGAAATCTCCATTAGAAGTACCTGGAATGCTTGTTAAGAAAGCAAATAGGAGATATAGATAGACAGACAGATAGATATAGATATAGATATAGATATAGATATAGATATAGATATAGATATAGATAGATAGATACAAATGTATAGATACACACACGCACACATGGTCTGTCCGGAAAAAGTCCAACCATTGTTAATATAACAAGAATGGTTTGCATGACATCGACGTAACCTGGCAGCCAAGGAGAGTGGACTGGAATGTGCATGTGTGAACAATGACGACTTCACTGTACTAGTCAGTGGCGGCAGTAGACAATGTTGAGTGAGCATGTGTACTGTGTGGCCATCACATTCAAAAGGACTGAGCAGGTAGTGCAACCAATCTATATCCAGTTTTGTGTCAAGCTTGAACGTTCCTCTGTGGAGACTATTGAGACAATTCCAAACACCACAGCTACGGACAACTGGTGATTGATAGCTTCATTACGACAAAACTCATGCTCATGGATTGTGTTTTGTGCAGAGTTTTTTAGTGAAACAACAAATCACCCAGGTGACTCAATCCTCCTATAGCCAAGATGTGGTGCCCTGCAATTCTGTCTTTTCCCAAAACTAAAATCACCTTTGAAAGGGAAGAGATTTCAGACCATCCATGAGTTTTAGGAAAATATGATGGGGCAGCTGATGGTGATTAGGAGAACTATGTGAGGTCCCAAGTTGCCTACTTTGAGGGGACTGAGGTGTCACTGACCTATGTACAATGTTTCTTGTCTCTTGTATCTTCTTCAGTAAATGTCTCTATTTTTCATAGTACATGGCTGGATACCTTCTGGACAAACCTCATATGTACATATACCTGGTTATTATTTCCTCTCAGATTATTATCAAACATGTGAGTGTTGTTGATTTCTATTTTTCAACATTCAAAAAAATCAGACCTTTTCTTTGGCCTTATTTTGAGATCCAAAAAAGTGAGTCCATTGTTTAATCACATACCAGGCTGCAGTTGTGGAAGTCAGTCTTGCAAAATCCTATTGGTAAAGAAATGTTTTAGGCCCTGGCTGGTGTAGCTCAGTGGATTGAGCGCAGGCCTGTGAACCAAAAGATCACGGTTCAATTCCCAGTCAGGGCACATGCCTCGGTTGCAGGCCAGTTCCCAGCAGGGGACACACAAGCGGCAACCATACATTGATATTTTTCTCCTTTCCTTCTCCTCTAAAGATAAATAAATAAAATTTAAAAAAAAGAAATGTTTTTGATGAGAAACATCATATATCTCTGGAAAGAGACGTAAGAAACTGTGCCCCCATTCCTAAACTAGATGCACTTCAGAAAACAGTCCATGTCCGTGATGCCAGGGCACTGAGCAGAATTTCCCTGAGCAGCTGGCCGCAGCTGCTGTGTCTACCAATGTTATTCTCTCTTCCATAAAAACACCCACAAAACATCTGTTTGAGTACCCCCTACTCATGTTGGTTACTGGGCAGATGCTGACTGGCCCGAGGAAGAATCCATTACACCTTGCACCTACATTTCCTTTGCTGTTCATTTTCTACATGGAAAGGAAATAAAATGCCTTGACTCCCAAGTGCATGTGGGCACTTGGTGGTTTGCATACTATCTGATGCTATGACTGCAGGTGGCACAGGGGAGCTCTCCGTAAAGGGAAACAATGACATTCACTTTCAGTGTCTGTGCTTTGCCTGAACAATCCCAAAGGTTTGTGTGTGTAAAAGAGCAGCATTCAGAGAAGACTGCATAGACCACATCAGGGATTTGACTTTTATGGTGGGGAATGAATGACTTCCAACGTGTGAACTGACTGGACATAAGGCTACTTTTGTTAATTCTTAAGAGGGTGAAGGGGAAAAGGTGATCATCAAAAGATGTGCAAGTCTCATAAGAAAACATGAATGAATTTCTTTTTTAACCTGAAAGTGGAGAAAACTCCTGGTTCCCAAATCCAGCATGAATAAAACAAAAGATTGATAAATCAGAATACATGAAAACAAAATACTTATACTTGTTTAAAAAAAAGCAAAGGAAATGACTCATTGGGAAAAAATATCTGCAGTTTATGCCATGGACAAATAAATAATGAGATTGTAAAAACAGAATAGAGGTATAAAAAAACAGTTCACAGAAAAGAAATGTAAATAGCTCCTAAACCTATGAAAAGGTACTCAGCTTTGTTCATCACAGCAGAAATGCAGATTAGAATGGCACTGACTTATTATTTCTTACCTGTCAGGTTGACAAAGGTCCGAGAGTTTGACCATATACTGTGCTGGTGAAGCTGCTGGGAAACATGCAGTCTGCATTGCTGGTAGAAGTGAAAAATGGTTTAACTTTCATGGAGGGAAATGTATAATATCCAAAAAATTAGATAGATCTTTGATTCAACACTCCGACTTCTAGGAAATTATCCTAAAGATACACTGGTAAAAATATGAAAATACACGTGTACATAGTTGTTTACTGACACACCAAAAGGCTGGAAGCAACCCCAGTGATCATCAATCTAGGCCGATTTTTAAAAACTATGGTATATCCACACAATGGAACACTATGTAGCTGTAAAAAGAATAGGGACTGTCTCTAAAACCATGTGGTAGTCTTTAGGTTAGATTGCTAAGTTGAAAAGCAAGGTAGAAAAAGTGTGTATAGTATGTTAAATATCAATTCCATCAGTATCTGACAAAAACAATGGAAATATAAATGATAAATTTTTTAAAAATGGTTACTAGTGTAGAAGGAAGAGAACACGGAGGCAGGAACAGTAATGGGAACTAGACTTCATCTAACTATACCTTGTTTTGTACGTTTGACTCTGGAATCAAGTAAATATTGTACATAATTGTAAAACTAGTCATTTTAAAAAAATTTATTGTTGTTCAGTTACAGTTGTCCCCATTTTTTCCCATTGCTCTCCCCTGCCCTACCCACATCCCACCTCCCACATTCAATCCTCCCCCAACTCCATTGTCCATGACCTTTGTACATGGGTCCTTTATACATGTTCCTTGACTGGACCCTTCCCCTTCAGTCCCCCATGATCCCCCCTACCCTCCTCTGTGGTCACTGTCTGTCTGTTCTTTATTTCCATCATTTTTAGGTAATCACTAAATTAAAAGCAAAATGAAACAAAGAACTTACATGTGTTTCAGTTGGTAACATAACCACACAGAGTAACCATTCCAAGTAACTTCAAAGAACAGTTATTTGATTATATACTCCTAGTGGTATTACTGTAGTCTATCATGAGTAGTAGTGATAATGTTGTTATTTTGAGGTTTTTGTAGGATAATGCAAATGAGTAGTTATGTTGACATTTTTGAGAACTGAGATTTAAGCCATGAGAGAAAGAAAATCCAGGTGTAAAGTTGATGAGGTTAAGTAAAAACTCGAGTCATGAATTTGAATGGAAGTGTTGGTATGAACTTAATCATCTTGAGAAAAAGGTTTATCAATGGAAAGGTTGAGGAATAGTGTCCAACCCATTAGCAATTAGCAGTAAGGATTCCTGTTTCTCAGTTTGTGGTTTCTAAATACCATTTCTCACTAAAAGACAGTAGTACCCCTTATAGAAATGATTGTTCCAAATTTGGAGCAGAAAAAGTATAGCTTGTACCTGGAGTTTCTTGTCACACTGAAAACAGAGACACTCTCAAACACTACTAAAGCCACAGCCAAAAGATTCAGAAAGTGAACTAAAGAGATTCCCATAGGAAAATTTGAGCAAATTTGTAAGTTCATAATATTAAAAATAAATTCACGTATTTGGTTACCTTTTAATGGCTCCAGAGAATTAATTCATTGCTTTGCAAAGAGATAAAGAGAAAGAACCAAGCACTCATCCTGTCTTTCCTGCATATACTGCATCTCAGCATAATAAAATTAAAGAATTCCTCTTTAGAAATATTCTGCCCAATTAAAACCATCCTAAATCTGATCAAGCCTCTAGATATGATGATCAATTTATAGGAAATACAGGAGATAGAGAAATGAATTAAATGACACTACAGGAATATGGTGGTCAAAATCCAGGTAATCTTAATCTCTGTAAGACAAACAGCATACTGTTTTTCAACAAGTGGATTGCAATGAAAGAGGGTTTGAGGAGAGCTAAAAAAATTTTAGGAAAATGCCAATCAATTTCAATATATGGATCCTATTTGGTTCTCAGTTTAGACAAACCAACTATAAACAACCATTTATGAGATAAGGAAATTTGAACATTGACTGGATAGATGATAAAATTAAGGGATTATTATAATATTTAAGGCATAATAATGGTATTGTGATTTTGTTTAAAGAGTCCTTTCAGAACTACATACTGAAATATTTATTTGAGGGATACAAAATGTATACATGATTTAGTGAACACTATATTTAAAAGCAATATACATATGCTTAAGAGCTCTTAAATATATGTATATTGAATTATTTTTGTTTACTTGATTCTTTACTCACTAGTTTGTAAGTATCTGGACCATGACTCTTTATTTTTATTACTCTATCCCCAGTGTCTACCTCCATAACTTGCCAGTCACTCTTTGTTGAATGAATATTCAACCACATCTAAAGATTGAATCATTATTGAATTGAACCATATTGAACCACATTTAAAGATGAAATGGTATGGTATTGGAATGTACTATAAGTATAATCAGAACTATAGGCAGTGAGGGAAGAGATCTTTGTCACATTCAATTATCAGCAAATGCTTCAGGGATGAAGAAGGATAGGAAACATTTTAAGGGTAGTAGGAAGAACATCCCAGGATAACAGGAAGAATAGCATGAGTGGGATGATCACATACCAGTGATAATGATGTACGTGAATGAGGGTGGGAGTTGAGGTGGGCCTAATTGAACCAAAATGTTGTTGGATTTAATAAAGTACTTTGATGTTAGAATGATCTGATGGACAGTGAAGAGTTATTATAGGTTCCTGAGAAAGGAAGAAGCATGATATAGCAAGGATAGGAAGTCTAGAAGTAGATGCATTCGTATATAGTCATTTTCAACAAAGATGCTGGGAAAAAGAACAGGGTTTTTAACAAATAGTTCTGGAACAGTTAGGTAGCCATATTAAAGATGAATTTACTCAAAATGGATCATAAACCTAAAGCAAAGGGTAACATAAAACCTGTATAAGAAAACATAGGAGAAAATATCTATGAATTTATGATAGGAAGAGGTTTCTTGGGCACAAAATACAGAACCATAGTAGAAAACATTGATAAATTGAACTTCATCAAAATTTAAAATTTCTGTTATTTGGAAGACATAGTTAAGAAAATTGAAAAGGAAGCCAACAGACTGGCAGAAAATATTCACAATACATATGTTTGACAAAAGACTTGTATCCTAATACATGAATAACTCTTATAACTCAACTATAAAAAACTCAATAAATAATTGACAGAAGATTTTTTAACAGAGACTTTAGAGAAGTAGATATACAGATTGCCATCCAACACTTGAAAGGGTACTTTACATCACTGGTCATAAAGGAAGTGCAAATTGAGCCTCAGTGACATCTCAGTTGACTTCTACACATTAGAATGGATAAAATTAAAAAGACTCATTGACAGTATCAAATGTTGGCAAGGATATGGAGCAACTGAAACACTCATGCATGGCTGGTGGGAATGTAAAATGGGACAAGAGTTTTGGAAAATAGTTCAGCAGTTTATAAGTTAAATATACACTTACCAAATGACTCAACAATTTCACTCCTATATAGTTCCCCAAGAGAAATTAAAACTAAAATTGTGTATATGTCTACACAAAAGCTTATACACCAATGCTCATTGGCACTTAAACTGGAAACAACCAAAATGTCCACCAATAAACAAATTGTGGCATATCCATACTATCCATATAATGGAATCTGACTCAACAATAAAAAGAAATGTGTCATTTTATTTTTGAGCAATAAAAAGAAAAGCAACACAGTTGCATCTCAAAAGTATTATGCTAAAAGAACCAGACATAAAAAGAATATGTATGCTATAATTCCATTCATATGAAACTCTAGAAAAGGTAAATAAATCTTTAGTGACAGACAACTGATCAGATTAACTGGGATGGGGTGTGAGTGAACTCTTTGGCAAGATGGAAAATATCCTACATCTTGACAGATATGATGTGGTTGCTTGGGAGTGCAGATCTGTTCAAACTACCCAAAATGTGTCCTTTAAACTAGTGCATTTTACTGTATGTAAATGAATGAGCAGAATAGATTGAATGGACAAGAATCCAGCTAGGGGAGTTCCATCCCAGGACATATATTAGTGATTCCCCCCTCCCAACAATGTATACCGTAACACTTAGGATTGTTGTAAGTCAGGGCTTTGAATTGGCTCAACTGTTTCGCTGTGGTCACCCTTGGCCTGTGCTTTCCTAACCTTGACCAGTATTTTCCTTCAATTTATACATCACCGATAACAACCAGGGCACTGGGAAGAATCTGGTGATTGATGGAAGAGGGTATGGAAAATTTTCCACCATCGAACAAGCTTGTCTTTTTTTCTTCTCCTTTAAAGGAGATCTAACTTGCTTTCATGATCTCTATCTTGATTCCCTGCATTACCCTGTGACCTAAGTTAGAGGTGCAAGACCTCTCTAGAAATGTATTGACTCTGTTTATATTAAAATTTTACTCTATTTCTTTCTCTTTAAACCAGACAAGAGCAAAGACTTATAGAGTTATAGGCAAGCACTTGAACTTTTTTGTTTTTGCTTCAGTTGAAATAGTATCTATGTAAAATTCCAAAGAGTAGGTGAATGGAGGGAATAAGAGTAGGTGAATGGAGGGAATAGAGGACCAAGGGAACTTTTTACTTATAAGTATTCCCAGTGTCTCTTCTAGGCTATGAATTCAAAGGTTCCTTTGATCAATTGATTGATTTTTCAGTAGGTTTTTCTGGATTCTTCTACCATTTGTTGTTTGTGTCTTTGTTCTATCCGCCACTCACCCCTCCCCAACCTCCTCCAAATCAGTCAATCCAAGAGGGGGGGATCTTGAGGTCAGAGATGTAGTGGTGTGCAGTGTGGGGTTGTGGAACTGGGTATGTTTATCTAGAAGAGAAAGAGCCTTCATGAGACTCTTCACTGTGGCACCATACATAATTACAATATTATTGGCTATATTCTCTATGCTGTATTTTATATCCCCATGACTATTTTATACCTTCCAATCTATACTTCTTTTACCCTGTCACCTTTTTCACCCTGCCCTCCAACCCACCTCCCATCTGGCCACCCTCAGTTTGTTCTCTGTACCTATGAGCCTGTTTCTATTTTGTTTGTTTATTTTCTTTGGATTCCACATATAAGTGAAATCATACGGTATTTGTCTTTCCCTGTCTGACTTACATCACTTAGCACAGAGGTGTCAAATTCATTTTCACCAGGGGGCATCATCAGCCTCGGGGTGCCTTCAAAGGGCTGAATGTAATTTTAGGACTATGTATATGTAACTATTCCTTAACAGTTAAGTGAGAGCTCAATTCTTCAGCCTAGTAGAAACAAGGTGCCAGGCCAGATAAAACAAGGTGGAGGGCCAGATTTGGCCTGCGGGCCTTGTGTTTGCCACCTGTGACTTAGCATAATACCCTCTAGGTCCATCCATGTTATCACAGATGCTAAAATATGTTCTTTTTCACAGCTGAGAAGTCTTCCATCATACATATGACACATCTTTATCCACTTGTCTATTGCTGGGTACTTGGGTTACTCCCATATCTTGGTTATTGTAAATAATACCATGATGAATTTGTGTTTTAGGGTTTTTCAGATAAATACCCAGAAGTGGAATTGCTGGTTATAAGATACTACTATTTTTAATTTTTTGAGAGATCCTTTGTACTGTTATCCATAATGCCTATACCAATTTGAAATCCCACCAACAGTGCACAAGGATCCTCTTTTCTCCACATCTCACCAACATTTGACTTATTGATGATAGTCATTCTGACAGGTGAGAGGTGATATCTCATTGTGGTTCTACTTTGCATTTCTCTGATGATTAGTATCATTGAGCATCCTTTCATATATCTATTTGCCATCTGTATGTTCTCTTTAGAAGTGTCTGTTCAGCTCCTCTGCTCATTATTTAATTGGATTGCTTGTTTTTTTGGTGTTGAGTTGCATGGATTTTTTATAAATTTTGGATAATAATTCCTTATAGGATGTATCATTTGGCAAATATTTTATTCCATTCAGTAGGTTGTCTTTTCATTTTGTGGATGGTTTCCTTTGATGTGCAAAAATCAGTTTGATGTCCTATTTATTTTTTCTTTTGTTTTCCTTACCTCAGTAGATATACCAGAAAAAAAATATTACTAAGAGGAATATCAGAGATTTTACTGCCTATGTTTTCATCTAGGAATTTTATGGTTTTTATATATTGCTAGATTTAATTTGCTTATACTTTGTTGAATATTTTTGCATCTATGTACCTGAGGGATATTAGCCTACCATTTTCTTTTCTTATACCATGTTTGGCTGATTTTATTTGTTTTCAGTCCTCACCCAAGGGATATGCTTTTTGATTTTCGAGAGTGAGGAAGGGAGGGAGAGAGATAAAAACATTGATGTGAGAGAAACATCAGTTGGTTGCCTCTTGAATGTGCCTTGACCAGGGACCAAACCTAGGTATGTGGCCTGACTAGGGATCAAACCTGTGACCTTTTGGTTTACAGGACAACTTTCTGACCAACTGATGCATACCAGCCAGGGCTGTTTGACTGGTTTTTGATATCAAGGTAATTCTGGCTTCATAAACTGAGTTGGGAAGTGTTCCCTCCTCTTGTGTTTTCTAGAAGAGATGGTGTAGAATTAGTGCTATTTAGTCACTAAATATTTGGTACAAATCACCAGCGAAACCATCTGGCCATGGAGATTTTCAATTTCATTAGAGTTATAGTACTAATTATGTTATATATTTAATGTCATTAGAGTTGTGATAGTTTATAGTTTTCATGCAATTGTATTCTTTTATCTGACTTGTTGAATTTATATGCATAGATTTGTTTATAGTATTTTCTTATTATTTTTTCCATGTCTACAGAGTCTATACTGATAATTTCATTCCTGATATTCGTAATTTGTTTCTTTTCTTTTTGTTTCTTTATCATCAGGCTACAGATTTATCACTTTTATTGACATTTTCCAAGAACCACCTTTTGGTTTCTTTGATTTTTCTCTGTTGTTTGGATTTTTTCTGTTTGCAGTTTAATAGATATCTACTTTTGTTTTTATTATTTGCTACCTCTGCTTGCTTTAGATTAATTTTGCTCTTTTTTTTCTAGCTTCTTAAGGTAGAGGTAAGTTTATTGATTTGAGAACTGTCTTTTCTATTATAAGCATTTAATGGCATAAACTTATTTTGAGCACTGCTTTAGCTACATTCCACACATCCTAATATATTATGTTTTTATTTTTGTTCACAACAGTATTTTCCAATTTCCAGTGTATTGTTTAGGACTGTTTGACTTCCAATTGTTAGGAGATTCTTTTATTAGTTTCTATTATTGTCCGCTATTGTCAGAAACCACGTCTTTTGTGATTCCAATTCTTTTTTAAAATTTGAGGTTTTATGGCCCAGGATATGTTGTATGTTAATGAATGTTGCAAATGCATTTAGAAAGAGTTTATCCTGCTGTTATTGGTTGGACTTGTTTACCCAAGAGTCTCTTCCTTTTCTCTATGTTGTGGTTGTCTTATACATTGTATTTGTAAACATTGAAATTCTCTTCAGACAATATTTTTACTTCCAATTGTCCAACAGATTTTTAATAATTCAATAAAACAAGATTAGCCTATTATATTTACATAAAATGTCTACAATTTCTCTGACAACGTCTCTGAAATCTCCACATTGTCATCTGAATATCTTTTCCCATGTGGCTGAGATTTTCTTAATTCTTCATATGCCAAGTAATTTTGGATTATATCCTGGACATTTTAAATATTATGAGACTTTTGATCTTGATAAATCTATGGATATAGTGGATTTTTTTCTTTTTCTTTCTTTTTTATTGTTGTTCTAGTACAGTTGACTCCATTTTTCTCCCACCACTACCCCCCAGCCAAGCTATCCCCACTTCCCACCCTTGATCCTACCTGACTTTGGTTTTGTACATGTGTCCTTTATAGATGTTCCTGAAAAACCATCCTCTTTTCCCCCCATTATCCCCTCCCCTCTCCCCTCTGGTTACTGTCAGTTTGTTCTTAATTTCAATGTCTCTGGGTGTATTTCGCTTGCTTGCTTGTTTTGTTGATTAGGTTCCACTTACAGGTGAGATCATATGGTATTTGTCTTTCACCACCTGGCTTACTTCACTCAGCATAATGCTCTCCAGTTCCATTCATGCTGTCACAAAGGGTGGAAGCTCCTTCTTTCTTTCTGCTGCACAGTATTCTATTGTGTAAATGTACCATAGTTTTTTGATCCATTAATTTATTGATGGACACTTAGGTTGCTTCCAGTGCATGGCTATTATGAATTGTGCTGTTATGAACATTAGGGTGCATAGGTTCTTTTGGATTGTGTTTCAGGATTCTTAGGGTATAACCCCAGCAGTGGGATAGCTGGGTCAAAAAGGAGTTCCATTTTTAGTTTTCTGAGGAAATTCCATACTGTTTTCCACAGTGGCTGTACCAGTCTTGATTCCCACCAACAGTGCACTAGGGTTTGCTTTTCTCCACAACCTCATCAACACTTGTTTTTTGTTGATTTCTGATGGTCATTCTCATTGGTATGAAGTGGTATCTCATTGTGGTTTTAATTTGCATTTCTCTGAAAGCTAGTGATGCTGAGCATCTTTTAATATGTCTTTTGGCCCTCTGTATGTCCCCTTTGGAGAAGTGTCTGTACAAGTCTTTTGCCCATTTTTTAATTGGGTTGTTTGTCTTCCTAGAGTGGAGTTGTGTAAGTTCTTTGTGTATTTTGGAGATCAAACCCTTGTTTGAGGCATCATTGGCAAATAAATTTTCCCGTATGGTTGGTTCCCTTTGCGTTTTTCTCATGTTTTTGTTAGCTGTGAAGAAGCTTTTTTGATGAAGCCTCATTTGCTTATTCTTTTCTGTTTTTAGTAACTTTTAAAAATATATTTTATTGATTACACTATTACAGTTATCCCATTTGTCCTTCACTCCCCTCCACCCTGCACACCCTCTCCCACCCACATTCCCCCCTTTAGTTCATGTCCATGTGTCATATTTACATTTCCCACACTATTCTTAACTTCCCCCTGTCTATTTTCTACCTACCATCTATGCTCCTTATTCTCTGTACCTTTTTTCCTTCCCTCCTCCTCCCACTCCCATGCTGATTGATAACCCTCCATGTGATCTCCATTTCCTTGGTTCTGTTCCTGTTCTAGTTGTTTGCTTTGTTTTTGTTTTCAGTGTGATTGTTAATAATTGTGAGTTTGTTGTCATTTTACTGTACTTGCTTTTTATCTTCTTTTTCTTAGATAAGTCCCTTTAACATTTTATATAATAAAGGCTTGGTGATGATGAGCTCCTTTAACTTGACTTTATCTGGGAAGCACTTTATCTGCCCTTCCATTCTAAATGAAAGCTTTGCTGGATACAGTAATCTTGGATGTAGGTCCTTGCCTTTCATGACTTGGAATACTTCTTTCCAGCCCCTTCTTGCCTGTAAGGCCTCTTTTGAGAAATCAGCAGACAGTCCAATGAGAACTGCATTGTAGGTGACTGTCCCCTTATCTCTTGCTGCTTCTAGAATTCTCTCCTTCATTTTAATCTTGGGTAATGTAATTATGATGTGCCTTGGTATGTTCTTCTTTGAGTGCAACTTCTTTGGGACTCTCTGAGCTTCCTGGACTTCCTAGAAGTCTATTTCCTTTGCCAGATTGGGGAAGTTCTCCTTTATTATTTGTTCAAATAAGTTTTCCACTTGTTGCTCTTCCTCTGCACCTTCTGGTACCCCTATAATT
>PVKM010009205.1:0-37390 GCA_004027735.1 Carollia perspicillata | reverse complement strand
TTTTCCTTTGGAGATAGGAATAAAATTTTCCACTACTTGAAGACCTAATTATTTCTTCAGTAGCTGCCCAGTAAAAAAAAAAAAGTCATTTGCTGTTGAAGTACAGTATTGCTGTTTTATGTAATTTTTTCTCACTTATGCCTACAGGATGATGCTGTCAGTATAGAAAGTGGTACAAACACTGAACGCCCTGATACACCAACAAATACGCCAAATGCACCTGGAAGAAAAAGCTGGGGAAAGGGAAAATGGAAGTCAAAGAAATGCAAATATTCTTTTAAATGTGTAAATAGTCTCAAGGTAATGTTCAGAATACAAATCCTGTTGGCTGCATACTAGGCTGCAGAATTATTTCTTAGTGGTAATGTTTTTATGCTCAAGATAGTCTGTCAAGTTAAAAACATTTTAAAATTACAGTACTTTGACATTTTGATTTTGTAATGCAGACTGAATACTGCATAGTTATAATCCATTTCACATTTGTTTAGCTTTTTTTGTTTTGTCTCAAATTGGTAAAAACACAAGCCACTTTCAGGTACCTCTTACTAAAAAGAACTCATTAACTTTGAGCCAGCATGAATTGAAAGAGATGCCTTAGTTTCTGCAGTTTAAAAAAAAATTAGCTTCTTTAGAAAATGTTTTTTAAAGATTTTGTTTATTTACTTAGAAGAGAAACATCAGTGTGCAAGAGAGACATCGATCTATCTGTTGCCTCTCACATGCCCCAACCGGGGACCTGGCCCCCCAACCCAGGCATGTGCCCTGGCTGGGAATAAAACCACAACCTTTTGGTTTCCTATAAACCAATTCCACTGAGCCACACCAGTCAGGGCTGTTCCATTTATTTATGCATTAATTGCTGTTTCTTGATCCCTGATGAGGGAACAAACCCACAACCTTGGCTTATCTGATGATGCTCTAACTAACCAACCTATCCAGCCAAGGCCTTTAAAATTTTTTTGACTACTCAGTATTTGTAGAAAACAGGTAATTGGGGATATTTAAATTACTGCTTCCTCGTTTATAGAAGGGATTACTGGTATTTCTTTTAAATGTTTTTCTTTACATATATTCATTTTTGTTGTAAATTTGGGGTTATTGTCCTTATGCTGAACAGAAATTTGCATTATATTATACATATGTAAGTTAGAATCTATTCTAAACATCTAAGCATACTTTCAGGTAAAGTCTTCAGAAAGCATAAGCAACTATGAGTATGTGCAAAGGAAGGGGATAAATCTCAGTGTATATTTTTTAAAAGGGAAAGTGTCTATTATGGTTTCATGTTAAATTTTAGTTATATCAATCTATTTTTAGGTAGTATGTCTGGAAGGTTGCTTTAAAGTGTCAGTTAAATATTTTAATTAAGTATTTCAAAGCTTAAAGCTATGGCTTCTCAAAGGGTAAGAAATGAAAGTTGTTAAGACTTTTAAAGTGAAAACAGTACCTTTAAGTGAATATGAAAGTTACTGTTATGCCAAGAGATTGCCAGTAAATCCTGAGACTGAAAAAGAACCGAACAGAAGTGAGTACTTGTTTTTTATACACCTCCTTATAGCCAGCCTCCTGGTAGCTGAAGGTGTAGTCTGTGGTCTTCTCTGGCCCCCACTGTTCAATTACCAAACTGGTTTATTACAGAACTTGGGGTTTGTTCTTTTAGGACCCAAATTTCAGGTTATTTAAAATTGTTTTTATAGCACTAATGGAAAGCAGTGATTTGAGTGGTGTCTGATAGGCTTCATTTTACAAGGGAAAAATTAAACCTAATAAAGTTCAGCCAGTGCTAGAGAAGCTGTAGCAACTCTTAGGTAACTTGTTAGTTTCCAATTTCAGAAAAATTAATTGTGTTCTTATGTCCTGAGAAATGCATCTACCACAATAATCCAGTTTTGATTCAGAAAAATAGGGTTGTATATAAGACAATAGAAGGCAAATGTCAAGATATTTTCATAGATCAATGCTTGTTACCTAACTTTGGATTTAAGCCTTTGGTTATTATAAATGTTATCATATACTGATATTTTAAAATGTGGAAACTGGGCAAATGGCTATTTTCAGAGTCAAAAGTCAGTTTATGTGTTCTATCACAAAACAGTGGCTTCCATTTTTGAAAACTGTTTTAAGGGGGATGGTCAGTTTACTACCACTTTTTGGTTTCTAAAATATATTGATTTTTCTTATTTCATGGTTACTTTATAGGAAGATCATAATCAGCCATTGTTTGGAGTTCAGTTCAACTGGCACAGTAAAGAAGGGGATCCACTAGTGTTTGCAACTGTGGGAAGCAACAGAGTGAGTATTAAGGGATCTGTTTGGCGTTTGGTTAGATTTATTACAATAGATTCTGGTGTTAATGTAATAAATGTAGTGATTTTTTAAGGGTACTTTTTAATTTTTTTTTAATTTATTGATTTTAGAGAGAGAAAGAGAAACAGCCACTTTATTTATGCATTCATTGGTTGATTTCTTGTATGTGCCCTGACTGGAGATTGAACCTGCAACTTTGGCATATTGGGATGACACTGTAACCAGCTAACCTACCTGGCCAGGGCTTAACAGTAATGATTTTGAGATAAATTTTGTGTAGCCACTTAGACATTATTATTCCTTTCTGTAAAAATGAATGAAGCATTCTAGACATTGTCTAATTAAGCCTAGAATTCATGACTGAAAATACATCTTTATTTTACATATTATTCCCAATTGTTCACAAAACAGGTTTCTGTTTATATTTTGTGTTAATAATTTGTTTTCGAGTTGTTAAAAGAATTGACATTGCTCTTTTGGAAGTGATTGTAATGGTTTGTCATTCTAATTTGTACAAGAAGTCTGATTTCTTAATGCCTTTATATAAATGCAAAGCATAAATCCAGTGAATATACATAGTAGTTGTTGGAAGTATTTTAATTATTTGCAGTAAACATTTGATTTGTTTTATTTGAGGAAGCCAAGAGTATCTCGAACTGAGAAAAGTGCATGAAAAAAAACCATGCCGGGCACTTGTTTCTTTAACCGTGTGCATTTATTTATTTATTTATTTAAAAGGGAGGGAGAAAAAGAGGGAGAGAAACATTGATTAGCTGTCTCTAGCACACACCCCAGCCAGGGACTGGACTCACAATCCTGGCATGTGCCCTGACTGGGAATTGAACCACCGACCCGTCACTTTGTAGTACGGAGGCCAACCAACTGAGCCACACTGGTCAGGGTGCTAGGTACATTTTTAATGTAAATCATTATTTAACTTTTTAGTTGAACCAGGGGCTTAGCATGTGGATTCTAAGATTTATTCATTCATTTAATTTACTTCTAAATAAGTGGAGAGCAAGAGACTCCCTAAGTGCTTTCTAGAGAGTCTCAGGAGTTTTCTATTAAATTGAAATCACTTCAGGGAAAAATTGTTCTAAGTTTTTATTAGGTGACATTCTGGGTATTCATCAGTATTCTAGTAGGAGTGAGGAGGGATAATGTAGAACTAGATTGGTGTATTCAGAAAAGAAAGATGGGAGAATGAACTAGTTTGAATATGGGTTGACAACAAGTACAAGTTACTTTGTCTACTTTCAGCTCAAGAGGGAAAGTGAGGTGAATCTGAGAAATGTTCCATAAGTTATTTTAGTTGAGTAAAATAAAATTTTATGCTGCTTTAGTATTGTGCTAAGTTTCTTAAAGAAATAAAAGAACATAGCCAAGGCTGGTGTGGCTCAGTGGATTGAGTGCAGGCTTGTGAAACTAAAGGTCACCAGTTTGGTTCCTAGTCAGGGCACATGCTTGGGTTCGGAAGCATGTGAGAAGCAACTGTGTACTTCTTACACATTGATATTTCTCTCCCTCTATCCCTCCCTTCCTCTCTCTCTAAAAAAGTACATAAATAAAACCTTTTAACAAAAAAAGGAATAAGAGAATGTAACCTTTTTAAAAATATTTTATTTATTTTTAGAGCAAGGGCAAGAGAGGGAGAGAAATGTCAGTGTGTGCTCTCCTCTCACGAGCCCTCCACTGAGCCACATCAGCCAAGGCAAGAGAATGTGATTTTTAACGTCCACTGTTTCCTGTTGTTAGTGGTGCATTTTTAATGCACAGTTTCTTTGTCTAATGGCCACTGTAATGGGAAGGCATCTTCAGACCAAAAGAGGATGCAGAATTAATAGAATAAAACAGAATTTATTATAGGGTAATTTATTTATGGGAAGATTGGGCCTGAGTAGACAGACTGCCCAGTTTTGAACAATTCTCCACTAAAGACTCCTGTTTCTGTACTGTTTTTATAGTACAACTCAGGTACTATTGATTGACAAGACAGAGGGACAAGGAATGTAGTAGCGCCTGTGCCCATACTTCCCAGCGGTCAATACTATCACCAGTTCGATACTCATCCTGGCCACTACTAATAAAAGTATTAGAGTTACATTTTAGGGAACACAGACAATCATTAACTGGAAAGCTTTCATATGCTTACTGAGGATATTGAGGTTAGTCAAAGGTCACAGCATGAATGATGGAGATGGGTTTTGTTCATACCTACATCTATACACCTATATTTGTTTTCCTTTTTTTTTTTTTAAATTGAATTTATTGGGGTGACGTTGGTTCACAAAATGTTTTTTCTTAGTGTTGATGTTGAGTTCTCAATAAAAATTAACTCGCTAACAGGGAGTTAGTATTACAATATTTAATATATTCTGGTAATTATGTAATGCCTTAGACTTTATAATGTCTTCCTTAAAGTAAAGGAGCTATTTTCTTGCTTTAAGAGGAAGAGGAAGGGAAGGAAAAAGAGATGGAGAGAAACATCTATTGGTTGCCTCTTGTACATGCCCTGACCAGGAACCGAATCCACGATCTAGGCCTGTGCCCTGACCAGGTGTCCTTTTGCTTTGCAGGATTATGCCCAACCCACTGAGTCACAGTAGTCAGTGCTTAAAGGAGCTATTTTAAAAGAATAGTTTCTGTAGTATCTTAAAGATATAGTTGTGGCTAAAATATGTTTAAAAGCTAAAAATGTGTTTCTGTGTTTGAGATAAAATTTACTGTATTTTGTTTTCATTAGGTTACTTTATATGAATGTCACTCACAAGGAGAAATCCGGCTATTGCAATCCTATGTAGATGCCGATGTATCCTTTCCTGAGTTTTCAATATCTTTGGGTAAAGAAATTGACTTTTCATAAGTACACTGAACCTTTTCTAAATTAATTAGTCCCCTAAAGTTATATTGTTCTTTATTGACCTTAACTAATGCTATTTCTTCACAGCCATCCAGGAAATTTCTGGTATCTAGTTATCTAGTTTTCCTAATCTCTAGAAATGCATTGTAGGGTGGATATTAGGGAGCATGGTACAGGTGGCTAGAGATGAGTGTTGGAAATCCAGTAATAGACAAATGTTGAAAGAGTAGCTAAAAAGCTCCTGTTTTCTTGTTGTTTTGTTTTCAGATTATAAGAGAAAGTTTATTCAGAAAGTTGCAGAAGTGAGCCAGCTGGGCTGTATAGGCTCAGGAAATAAGGTACAGAAACAGAAGAAAGGCCTTTGGTCCTTAGGAAAGGGAAAGGCAGAGGTAACACACCTGGGAGGAAGAAGAGGGGGCAGGGAAAGGCATGGGCATACTTCTGGGGTTTGTTTGTTTGTTTTACCTTGTCTAGAATGTTATCATTTCAGATTAGGTATGTTGATGAACTTGGGTTGATCAGAAGCTAGGACTGGAAGTCATATCAACTATTTGATCCACAAAGCCTACAGGGAAAAAATACACATGTCCAGTTTGTTTAGGAAAAAAAAATACTGCAAAACATGGGTTCATAAAGAAAAAGATTTAAAAATCCAAAGGGTTTGATAGAAAATAAGATGTTTTATCTAGATCTATTTGAAAACTTAGCAAACAAGAAAAGACAGGGACTTTCAGTCTTTCCTAGATAATACAGAAAGAAGTGACCTGCATCCATATTCGGAAGGTCTCACAGAGGAAAAAGTGGAAAACTGAATAGTTAATCATCTTTGTCTAGAGGCACATAGTTAGTTAGAAGTATTGGCATAGAGCAAAAATCTACAAAGAATAGCCCCTGGGGCTGGCCATCTGTTTTCGATTTTTTAATTGAGGTAATAGGCCACCTACCTGTTCTTGTAAATCAAATTTTGTTTGGACACAGCCATGCCCATCTCTTACATATTGTGTAGCTGCTTTCAAAACAGTTATACAAACAGCTAAATAGTAATGAAAATTGAGTGGAAGACTGGTTTTGTTTGATCATTTGGTAGAGATTTTAAACCTAAAAGTCACCATTGTTTAAATCTAGTGTAAAGAATAAGGACTTCTGTGTCAAAACTGTAGCAGTTCTTTGGAGGATTCCATGTATTGTAATCGTTGACCTGTTTACTTATCAAAAGCAAATTATATTTCTTAACCAGCATTTTGTAGGCTGATGAAAACTTTTATACTTGTGCATGGACATATGATAGCAATACAAGCCATCCTCTGCTGGCTGTGGCTGGATCTAGAGGCATAATCAGGATAATTAATCCCATAACAATGCAGTGCATAAAGGTGGGTTTTCTGGTTAAATTGTACATCTGCTTTCTTTTGAATGCAGATCTGTGAAAACATGTCATGTCGAATTTAAAACTAAAGGAATTAAATGACTACAATTTCTAATTTAATTTGTACTTTGCTTATTTCATCCTTTAGACGAGTCTTAATCAGTTAAAAAATTTATTGATTGATTTGAAAGAGAGAGGAAGGGGGAGAGAAAGAGCAACATTAAATTGTTATTCCATTTATTTATGCATTCATTGGTTGATTCTTGTATGTGCCCTGACTGGGGGTCAAACCTGCAATTTTGGGGAATGTGATGACACTGTAACATCTGAGCTACCCAACCAGGGCCGTTTGCATTAATTTCTTTCCTTCTGCCTTGCCTTATTCTGAGAAGCTCTAAATGAATAACAATAGAAGTGTGCGTCCATCTTTCAAGACACCCTAAGTAGTGTTAAAAGGTTGGAAGTTGATACTAAAAGTTTTTTTTACCCCAAGGACACAGAATTGACAGAATCTTTCAAATCTTTGCCTTTCCTCTGCTGATCCAATCAAATGAGATTATCTGCATGTGGGATTTGAGCATCTTTTAATTTTTTTCTTTGAGTTTGTTGGGTGATTTAATATATAGCCAAGGTCAAGAACCATTACTTTAAGTGAAACTATCTTTTCATTCTCGTAACATGAATGAAAAACAATTTATAATTTTTCTTAGCAAAGATTTACTTACAGATTAGCTATTTTACAATAGAATTTTATTTTTATATGAAAACTGATCTGTTTTAAATTTATTGTAGCACTATGTTGGCCATGGAAATGCTATTAATGAGCTGAAATTCCACCCAAGAGATCCAAATCTTCTCCTTTCAGTCAGTAAAGGTAAGAGAAAGGAATAGTTACTTTTTGTTTTAAGAGGAAAATTGTTCTAAGGGGAAAAAGCCATATTTAAAACAATTTAGAACAGTAAGTTTCACTACAAAAAAAAAATCACAGGCTACATTAGCATCCCCAAACCAAGAACTGGGAAAAGGGACCATGAAATACACTGTGACATCATATAGAAATAAAATAATTGGTACTGAGGATTAGTTTTGTTACCCTTATTTGCTGTATTGCCTTTTATTTTTAGTTTTTTAATATTTTATTTATTTATTTTTAGAGAGAGGGGAAGGGAAGGAGAAAGAGAGGGAGAGAAACATCAGTGTGTGGTTGCCTCGCACATGGCCCCCACTGGGGACCTGGCCTGCAACCCAGGCATGTGCCCTGACTGGGAATCGAACCAGCGACCGTTTGGTTCACAGCCCGTGCTCAATCCACTGAGCTACACCAGCCAGGGCTGCTGTATTGCCTTTTAAAGATATGTTTGCAGCTATCACTCTCTCCAGTAGTATAATAAGAAATAATGCATCTGAAAATCCATATTGCCTTTATATATAAAAGCTTTTGTTTTATAAAGGATTCCCTTTAGAATTTCTTAAAAAGCAAAGTTCTGCATAATAAGCTCTTTGAGATATTTTTCATACTTTTAACATTGCCTTTCTCTGTATTCCTATATCAATCAGTATTATAAGTTTATTCTGATTCAGACAGGCTTCTTAATTTTTTCTGAGCTCTCTGAAATGATTTGGGTTGTTATTGCTACATTCTGTTCTTGATTGTCTTTTATCTTTTACTTATAAATTATTACTCTAGTCAAGTTTTTTTTTTATTTTTAATTTTTAATTATTGATTTTAGAGGGAGTGGAAGGTGGAGAGAGAGACATCGTTTTGTTATTCCACTTATTTATGTATTCATTGGTTGATTCACAAGAATCACAACTGTGCCCTGACCAGGGATTGAACCTGCAATCTTGGCGTATGGGATGACACTAACCAACTGAGCTACTGGGCCTAGGTCTCATTTATTTTTCAAAAGGCTTGTCAAATATATAACCCCTCCTCCCCAGTCTGCTCAAATTAAAACTCTTAGGAAAATATTTATTTTTGGAAGTAGACGCCTAAGAATTAATAACCTTTAAAAAAAAAGATTTTATTATATTTAGAGAGAGCCGAAGGGAGGGAGAAAGGGAGAGAAACATCAATCAGCTGCCTCTTGCACATGGCCCTCAAACCAGGCATGTGCCCTGACCCAGAATCGAACTGGTGACCTTTCACTTGGTGAGACACCAACCAGCTGAACTACCCTGTTCAGGGCCTGATAACTTTCTTGATAACAGTAGTTGGGGTTGGGTGTTGTTTTACAAGTGATAGAGGCTGTAATACCTCATTTGTTCTAAATATTCTAATTTTCTAACCCTGTTCTTCCTCCATTGTGTCTTTAAGAGCATTTTTTAATCAAACAGCTTTTCAACTGAATAGGAATTTTGCTGCACAGAAAACCATCATGAAAGTGAAAGAACAAACTACAGAATAGGAGAATTTTTTTTACGATTTTATTTATTTATTTTGAGAGAGAGGAGGGGAAAGGAAGGAGAAAGAGAGGGAGAGAAATATCAGTGTGCCTCTCATGCGCCCCTAATGGGAACCTGGCCTACAACCCAGGCATGTGCCCTGACTGGGAATTGAATCAGCAACCCTTTGGTTTGCAGACCGTCACTCAGTCTACTTAGCCACACCAGCCAGGGCTGGAGAAAATATTCCTAAATCATATATCTAATAAGGGCTATTACAGGTAGACAATAATAAGACATTCCAATTTAAAAATGGGTAAAAGTTTTGAATGACATCTTTCAAAGAACTACACAAATATTTGGAGAACACATGAAAAGGCATTCAGGATCTCATTAATCATCAGGGAACTACAAATCAAAAACACAATGAAATACTACCTCACTCCTGCTGGAATGGTTATAACCAAAAAGATACAATAAAATGTGTCGGATAGGATGTGGAAATACTCTCCTCCCCCATCTTGCTGGTGGGAATGTAAATGTAGCCACAATGAAAAACAGTCTGGCAGTTCCTCAAATAGTTAAACACAGAATTACCATTCCTGGCAGGGAGGGGTTATATATAACAAATGCCTCTGTAAAAATTTGTGCACGATTGAAATGAAATCATTTTTATGGCAATGTTAAATTCCACTATGTACTAACATAATGTATCACAAGGTATTAGCATAATATGTATATTTTAATTAGTAATAAGTACATTGTAATTATTAATTTGTACATTGTACAGTGTAATATATACATTGTAAGCAGTGTGATACAAGGTCTGGCAACAGTAATACCCCTTGTTTATGAGCTTTTGTGATTTTTATTATAAAACCATCAGCATGTAATTCTGTAACATGACAATATCACACTCAAGTACACCATATGACATTTTAGGTGAAATGTTCAACTTGTTGCCCATGTCATGCAAGACATTCACATACGCTACCAATCGCAGGGTCTAGTGTTACTTCTGCCAGACCCTGTATGTTAATATTCATGTACAACATGAACATTGTTATAGTTCAGGCTTTGCATGGCATTTAATATTTATTATTACTATACCCTATTTTGTTACTAGTATTTAGTAGAAAATAAGATTGCCTGAATTAGTTATAACTTTTATTTTCTTCTCACTGTGAATATGCTTTATTTAGATTTGAAATAGAATGCCAGCTGTTGTTTTATCAGTTTTTTGAGAACTTCAGTAAAGCATTTTAGTTTTTTTTTCTTTTTTATTGATTTTATTGACACTGGTTAACAATTATATAGGTTTTAGGCACACAATTCCATGACACACATTCTGTACACTGTGTTGTGTGTTCACCACCCCATGCAGTTACAATTTTTAGAAGGTCTGTAGTACTATAAAATTGTCATATATGTGTTAAGGATTCCATTCTTAGTCTTTACTGTACGTAAGTCCAACCTTTTATAACTCACTTTAAAGAGGTTTTGAATGTCCACAGTAAATGAATGATAAAAATTTTTTTATATCTATACTAGATCATGCTTTACGATTATGGAATATCCAAACGGACACTCTGGTGGCAATATTTGGAGGTGTTGAAGGGCACAGAGATGAAGTTCTGAGTGCTGTAAGTTGAAAGCTGCAGGCAATGACTTGGAGGTGCACATAGTTGTGAACAGTCTCCTCCCTCCCCCAACCCTTCCCTTAAAAGAAAGCATATGGGTTTGTTTGTTTGTTTGTTTGTTTTTCATATAGCCTGCCAGCAGTCATGCCATTTACTTGTGACATGCAAGACTTTTCTCTTACAGGTGAAGGAATAAGCAAGTAAGGGTCTTTGTGTTTTACCTGTACTCATGCACTGTTTTATATCGGGGCCAGGTTCTCATATGGAGGAATATCATGAACTTGTTTTTTTTTTTATTGATCTAAAATCACCACGTTAACTTTTGTTGTTTCTTAGTTATTGAAGGAAAAAATTAAATTAGTTAGCAGTTAAGAAACTTCATCTTTTATTTGCAGGAATTGTTTTGTTGTGCTCACACTGAGTTTTAGATAACTCTTGTTGATTGCATGGTGTTACCTGATGATGTACGTATTTTTAAGCAGGTTTCAGATTTTGACATTATAATTGGAAGTACCAAATATTCCTGTAGGTGCAGTTTGTATGCTTTTGAGAGAGTCATGCCTACTTGAAGATACCCTGCCAACTGGGCTTTTCTAGAAGTCGAAGTTTCGTCTTCATTTGGCTCCATATGTGAAAAAGCCAAGACTAGCATTCTTTATTAAGAATTTTAAATTAGAGCTGCTGGCTTTAATGGTGCCTTGTTGTTTTTGACAAGTGAGATAATTAGGAAAAGTATTAGCAGCCAGACTTGTGAATTTATTAGTTAATAAAATTATATAGGTTTCAGGTATACAGTTCCATAATACATCATCTGTATATTGTATTATGTGTTCACCCATCCAAAGTCATCTCCTTTCATTCGCATATACTGTTTTTTCTTTCTTTCTTTTTTTTTTTTTCTTAAAACAAGAACAGGTAACAGTCTGTATTTCTTCTCTATAATACAGAATTCAGTGTTAGAAGGATAGATGTATGAAATTTTCATTAACGCATGTACCACACTAAATTAAACAGCATATCTGTGTCACAGGGTCTTATCCATGAAATAAGGTGGAGTAAGGTTGTTACAATAGATCATCAGTTAGATGCCTATTAAGAATTTGTAAATTACAGATGATAAACTTATTTTCTTTTTTAGGCATTTTTAAAAAGTCATTTTAAAAGTGAGCTCTAAAATACGTATAACTGAAGTTTTTGACTTAGATGTACAGATGAAATTTCATTTGTTTAAGGATTCATTGTAGCTTCACAGACAGAACTCAGTTTCATTGCTTGACTAGGGTTGGACAAAGAAAATAAATAAAACTTCAGGTTTTGTGTCATACCTCAGTATTCAATTTATTTTCAAATTCAAGCAAAGGAAATAATTTAAAGTTTGTTGAAAGATAAAATGAAATTCAAACACTGTGCTTTCTTTGCCTTTCATATTGTGTAAACTCATTCACTGTGGTGGTGACAAATCACATAAATTAAATCTTAAAAGTAGTAAAAACTCTTTTATTTCCTACATAGGTGCAACCCAAAATGTTAGTGTTGTGATTTCACAATACTCTGCATCAGGTGAAAATTGAGTAGTGTAACTAGAAAAATAATTTAAATAGTTAACTTAAGCTTTTCTGTTTTACATACAGGATTATGATCTTTTGGGTGAGAAAATAATGTCCTGTGGTATGGATCACTCACTTAAACTTTGGAGGATTAATTCAAAGAGAATGATTAATGCAATTAAGGAATCTTATGATTATAACCCAAATAAAACTAACAGGTAACATTTGTGGCATTGAAAACAAGTATCTTTCTCATGCTATTGAATTGATGAGTTTTACCTTTTCCAAATTTGTTATGTAAGTCCCCAGCACTGAGTTGAGGAGCCCTTTTTTAAAATACTTTACGTACCATAAATTCACTGACTTAATCTAATGTATTTGTGGTTCATTTTTCAGAATCCCCTTTAAATTGTGTCTTCTATAATTTTATAGAACATTATATTTATTATGTATTTAGGTTGTATGTGGTGGGCCTTTTAATTTATAAAAATTTTAAGCCTCTTAAAGTAATCGTGGAATAGAACAAAGGACCCTTCAGAATGTTATTAGTATTATTAGTCTACAGTGTAAAATTTAATTCAAGATAGTAAATCTTGTTTTTTATTTTTTTTAATATTTTATTTATTTTTAGAGAGAGGGGAAGGGAAGGAGGAAGAAAGAGGGAGACAAACCTCATGTGCAGGAGATTATGTCAGTTAGTTGCCTCTCACAAGTCCCCCCAATTGTGGACCTGGCCTGTGATCCAGGCATGTGCCCTGACCGCAAATTGAACTGGTGACCTTTTGGTTTGCAGGCTGGTAGCCAGTCCACTGAGCCACACCAGCCAGGGCAAATCTTGTTTTATAAATGGGGTTCTTACCTTTAATTCGTGTTAATATAATGCTTCCCTTGTTTCATTAAATGGAGAGAAAAAAAAAAGTGGGAGCCTTGCTCCATGGGACCAAGAGGTGGGAATTTTGCTATTTTTTTTGTATATACAGGGTCTAGCAGAAGTAATATCTGCTTGAGTGTCATTGGTAAGATAATAATATGGGTGTATTAATTTATAGTTTTAATTTGAACATTTCACCTAAAATGCCATATGGTGTGCTTCAGTGTGATACTGTTTTGTTACAGAATTACATGCTTATGATTTTGTAAAAAAAAGATTTTGTGATAAAAAAGGGAGCTATTTGTGCCAGACCCTGTGTATATATTTAATTTTTTTAATTTATTGATTTTTCAGAGAGAGAGGCATGGAGAGAGAAAAACATTAATTTATTGTTCCACTTAGTTATGCATTCATTGGTTGATTCTTGTTTGTCCCCTGACCAGGGATCAAACTAGCACCCTTGGTGTATTGGGTTATGTTCTCACCAACTGAGCTACCCAGCCAGGACCTTCTTAATATATTTTCAAAATGCTAATATTTTCACTATAACTGTCATTTGTCTGTATGTTAACATTGTTTGCATTTTTGTTTTTAGCAAAGAGCTGGAATTTATTTTTTGGTTATAAAGACAGACTATTTAATAGATGCTGGTTAAATTTGTAGCCATCAGTAAATATTTCAATGCACTAACATTCATCAAACCTCAGTGGCCTCCGAGGATTCATACAACTTTCAGATACCTATTTTAAAACACCAATAGTTAGTACACTACTATATTTATGTTTTTATATTTTTCGAAACTGTGGAATACATGGAAATTATATTTCACAGTTTACAGAAAATAACAGTGAGTTATGTTCTTCTCCTTGAGAAGTTTAACCATAGATTATAATATGTATTTGATTTTAAAACAATTAAAATAATTATAGCAGAGTTATACATCAGATCACTACATCAGAAATTACATCAGATCATTAATAACATTTTAATGTTTTAATAAAGAAAAGATGCCAGAATTTGTATTGGAAGGAATGTTAGAAATGATCCAACCCAGCATTCCTTTTTATATACATGAAAAAAGTAAAGAGAGGACCTATGACTTATCTAGGACATAACTAATTCATGGCATGTCAATCTTCTAGAGTTATTTCAGTACAAAAAGTGAATCATTACATTAGAAATGTTGGGTATGCTTTTCATTAATTACAGAATTGGTAGCAACTTCTAGTTAATGGTCTTCACGCACACTTTTAAAAATTTTTTATTTACTGATTTATTTTTATTTTTAGAGAGGGGAAGGAAGGGCAAGAAAGCAATATCGGTTTGTTGTTTCACTTATTTATGCATTTATTGGTTTGCTCTCGTATGTGCCCTGACCAGGGATCAAATTGAAACCTTGATATACTGATGCTTTAACCAGCTAAGCTACCTGGCCAGGGCTTCACACAAACATTTTAAAGGGAATATGGCACCATACTTTGTTTTCCTAAATACAGGCAAAGTCCTAACTAATAAATGTCAAATTCCTCTCAGTAATCATTTTCAGAAATTATTGCTCAAGGCAGGACTCTCATGTAATCTTAATTTTAGCAGACTTTGGAATATATCATTGTTCCTAGAAAAATGACTGTCTTTTGAAATAATGCAGATGTGTTGACTTTCATAGACTAATATTAAAGGACTGAGAAGGTGTTTTCTGTGAAAAACTTTCAGTTCTGTAATCAGATGTCTTTGCTTATCATTGGTTAAATAGCCAGAATTGATTAAATGCAGCCCATATATCATACATAGTAAGGTAGGAAGCTGCAAATATTTTTTCTTGTATTTTTTTCCATTACCATTTATCCCCCTTCCACCCTGGAAGCTCCAGTTTTTGTAAATGAAGTTTCATAAGGTAAAAACAGAATTGAATTAACAGCTGATAATGAAATATAGAAACAAAAAGTAGTAAGACTTTAGCTCTGAATAAACAGACAAGAAGGTATTCAGTTTTCTAGGAACAAAGAAAAATCAATAGTCATATTTTATTCAAAATTTTATAACTCCAAAAATAAAAATTAGTGTAATTCTACTATACTTTTTTCTCTTAACTTTTGACATTTCCATTTCAGGCCATTTATTTCTCAGAAAATTCACTTTCCTGACTTTTCTACCAGAGACATACATAGGAATTATGTTGATTGTGTGCGATGGTTAGGTGATTTGATACTTTCCAAGGTATGGTAATTGCTGTTAAGCTGTACTTCCATTGTTCGTGTGAGTTGGATCTTTTTAGGGAGCACGATTTTTTATGCATTTTGGTAAATTGGATGGCAGATGGGAAATTGCTCTTTTGTTTTTTTCTTTTTAAGTCTCTCATTTTGATAGGGTTGGAAAGTTGCTGGCTTAAAACATCCCAATGAATTATTATAATTTGTGCTCCAATAAAATGAAAAATGTTAATTTATATGATGATACTGTTGTGATTCCCAGTGTTATTGTAAAATAACCAATATTTAAAGCCAATACTAGTAGGGTTTTTTTTTTTTAATGTTTGTGTCCATTTCAGCAAACTTTTATATATAAACACAGACAGCTGGAGTTGGCTTATGGGCTGTATAGTTTGCCAACCCATTCTCTAGAATGTTGATATGTATATATATTTAATTTTTGCTGCTAATTTAGAGAAGTTGTTGGTGATGTCATCTGAACATTTAGGATTATCAAATTTGGAGAAATTGCTATCCAGTTTCTTTTCTTGTGTGGATTTTAGGGCACTTCACATTTTCTTGGGCAGAACCTTTTTTTTTTTTTTTTCTTGACCTTGCAGATAGTTTTACCTGTTCTTTTTTTTTTCTTTTTACCTTTTAATCTTTAAAGTAGATTCACAGGAAGTTTCAAAGGTAGTGCAGAGAGGCCCCATATTGACCTTCCCCCAGTGGTTTTATAATTATAGCACAATATCACATCTAGGTAATTGACATTGTATAATGTGTATGTCATTTTATCACATGTGATTTTGTCATGTCAAGAATGTTACAGCATGGGGCCTTTTAAGATTGTGGTGTTTTTTTTTCCACTCATTATAATGCCATCCAAGTTGTTGTGTGTATCAGTACTTCTCCCTTTTTATTGCTCAGTAGTATTCGATGGTATGGGATGTACCAAGTTTATTTAGCCATTCATCTATTGTGGGACATTTAGGTCCTTTCCAGATTGGGGCTACTACAAATAAAGCTGCCAATGAACAATCATGTACAGGTTTTGTGTAGACCTACTTGTAAGTTTTCATTTCTCTGGGATAAATGCCTAGAAGGGCAATTGCTGGGTCATGGTTAAGTTTATTTAGTTTTTTAAGAAACTGCCAAACTATTTTCCAGAGTGGCCGTCCCATTTTACATTCCCACCAGAAATGTAAGAGAGCTCGAGTGTCTCGGAATCTTCGCCGGCATTTGGTATTGTCACTATTTTTTATTTTAGCTGTTCTGATAGGTGTGTAGTGATATCTCATCGTGGTCTTAATTTGCATTTCCCTGATGGCTAGTGATGTTGAACATCTTTCATGTGCTTATTTACCATCCATATATCCTTTTCGATGATGTCTCTTCATATCTTTTGCTCATTTTCTAATTGGATTGGTTTTTGTTTTTATTTTTACTGTTGAGTTTTGAGAATTCTTAATATATTCTAAATATGAATCCTGTGTCAGATATGTAGTTTCCAAATATTTTCTTCCAGTCTGTAAGCTTGTCTTTTCATCCTCTACAAGGTCTTTTGCAGAGCACGTTTCTAATTTTGATGAAGTTCAATTTATTGATTTTTTTAATTATTATTTTATGGATCATGCTTTTGATCTTACGTTTAAATGCTCTTTATCAAGCCGAAGATCCTAAAGATTTTCTCCTGTGTTTTCTTCAAAAACTCTTTAAACTGTTACGTTTTGTATTAATTATATGATCCATTTAGAGTTAATTTTTGTATGAGGTTTAGGTAGAAGTTTATTTTTGTCTATAGATATCCAATTGTTTTAGCACCATTTATTGAAAGACTGTTCTTTCTCCTTTTAATTGCTTTTGTACCTTTATCAAAATTGTTTGGCCATAGTTGTGTGAGGCTGTTTCTGGTTTTTCTTTTCATTCCAGTACTCCACCAGTACTACACACACAGTTTTGATTACTCTAGCTCTGTAATAAGTCTTGGAATGGGTAGAGTGATTTCTTCCATTTTATTATTCTTTTTCAAAATTATTTTAGTTATTCTAGTTGCTTTGCCTTTCCATAAAAATTTTAGAATAATCTTGTCTACATTTATTAAAAATCTTGCAGGAGTTATTTGCGGGGAGGGAGGCTTTTGATCAGAATTGTGTTAAATCTATATGTCAGTTTGGTGGGGAGTTAGTATCTTTACTCTTAGTTTTCTAATCCATGAACATGGTATCTCCATTTATTTAGGTATTTGATTTTTATGCTCAGCATTTTGTAGTTTTAGCATACAAGTTCTGTACCTGCTTTGTTAGATTTAAACCTAAGTATTTTTCCTTTTTTTGAGTAATTATAAATGGTATTTCTAATTTCTATTTCTGCATGCTCATTGTTACTATATATTAATACAGTTGAGTTTTGCATATTAGTCTTAAAGCCTGTGGCCTATTAGACCTTATTCTAGGAGTGGTGGCAGTGTTAATTACTTGGGAATTTCTACGTAGACCATCTTATCATCTGCAAATAGGGACAGTTTTATATTTTCCTTTCTGATCTGGATACTATTTCCTTTTCTGGCCTTATTGTACTGACATGCTTCCAGTACTATGTTGATTAGCAGTGTTAAGAGCAGACATCCTTGACTTATTTCTGATATTAAGGGAAAAAATTAGTCTTTCACAATTATGTATATTAGCTGTTTGTCTTTTATAGATATTCCCTATCAAGTTGAGAACTGTCCCCTTTTTAACTTATCATGAATGGGTGTTGAGTTTTGTTAAATGCTTTTTCTTCATCAGTTGATATGATCATGTAGTTTCTAAAGCCTATTAATGCAGAAGATTTCATTGATTGGTCATTGATTATTTTTATAGCCTTGTATCCCCGGAATAAGATTATTTGGTCATGCTGTACAGTTATTTTATAAGTTACTGAATTCTCCTTGCTAGTATTTTGTTAAAGATTTCTGTGCCTGTATTCATGAGGTTATGACGCTGATCTCAAGTTTTCTTTCTATATTGTTTTTGTCTGGTTTTGCTATCGAGAATACTGTTTTCATAAAATCAATTGCAAATCTACACCTGTATTTTCTTGAAGAAATTGGTGTTAATTCTTTAAATGGTTGATAGGATTCCCAATTAAATCATCTAGGCCTAGAAAATTTTGAAGGGGAGTTTTAAAATCACAAATTTAATTTCCTTAATAGTTAAAAGTCTATTCAAATGAACTATTTCATATTGATAAGTTATGGTAGTCTTTTTAAAATCTCCTTTTGTTTGCTATGGGTATACTTGTATTTTACTAGTTTCTTAAGGTGGGAGTTTAGGTTATTGACTTGACTTTTCTTAGGTTATTTTCTGTCAGCACTGCTTTAGCTGTTGTTTCAGAAATTTTGACATTTAATGTGTTGTTTAGTTACTAGGTGATCTCTGTCTTTGTTAATTTCTACTTTTTTTATTATTGAGAGACTGCTGTTGAAGTCTCCAGCTATGATTGGATTTTTCCTTTTCAGTTCTTGATATCTCGCAGCTCTGTTGGTTGGTGTTTATATATTTACTATTGCTATGTCTTGGTGACTTGATCCTTTTATCATTATCTAAAGTCCATCTTAGTCATTTTTACTTTTGATTGATGTTTGCATGGTATATCCTTTTCCAACTTTTTACTTTTAATGTACATGTATCATTATACCTGAAGTGAGTTTCTTGTAGGCATTGTATATAGTTGGGTCATGTTTTTTAAATCCACACTGTCTAACTTTTAGTTCCTTTATTTAGACCATTTACATTTGAGCTTTAACATATCAATGATCACATTGTCTGCCATTTAATTTTTTTAATTTTTAATTTTGCTGGTTTTTTTCTCCTAACTTTGTATAGGTTATGTGAACATAATTCCTTTTTGATTTGCTCATATTTTTTAGTATATTTCTTTGTTTAGCTTTTTGGGTGTTTGCCCTAGATGTGACTGTATATATGATATACATGTGTCACATACATATTTGACTGCTAAACATCATGTCAGTTTCACTCGAGTGTGTCCAACCTTTGGCATCTCAGGGCCACACTGGAAGAAGAATTGTCTTGAGCCACACATTGAATACACAAACACTAACGAAAACTGATGAGCAAAAAAAAAAAACAGATTTTAAGTGAATTTATGATTTTGCGTTGGGCCACATTCACAGCCATCCTGGGATACATGTGGCCCATAGGCCATAGGTGGGACACCTGGGGATGGGTTCTGACCCCCACACAGTCAGAAATCTATGTATAACTACAGTTGGCCCTCCATATATGTGGATGTGGATTTCTAACTGCAGGTCAAAAATAACCTTTTACTTCCCCCCTCCCCAGAAGTCCATGCGTTGGTGGACCCGCACAGTTCAAACCCCTGTTGTTCAAGGGTCAACTGTAAATCAGTCTACTTAACTTTGTATCAGTATTTTACCCTTTTGGGTGAGGTGTGGAAACCTTACTTTTCTTTACTTTGTCTTCTATTTATGTAATTGTCTTAAATATTTCCTTTACAGTGAAGAACTGCATCAAATAGTATTACAATTTTTGCTTCAACCATCAAACATAACTCGAGGGAAAAGTGAATATTGTATTTACTCATTTTGCTTTTTGTTGTTGTTGTTCTTTCTTCCTGATATTTGATGTTTCAAGATCCCTTATATCATTTCCGTTATGTTCATAAAACTTCCTGGAACCATTCTTTAGGGTGGGCCTGCTGGTGACAAATTCTCTTAATTTTTCATAGTTTGAGAATGTTTTTGTTTCCTCTTAATTCCTTAAAGGTATACTTACTGTATATGGGATTTTGTGTTGCAGTTCTTAACCATTTGAAAAATGTTGTGCCCCCTCTTTCTGGTCTCCATGGTTTCTAATGAGAAACCTGCCATCCCTGGAGTGGTCCTTTCTGTCTTAACTGCTTTCAGGATTTCTTTCTTTGCATTTAGTTTTTTGTAAGTTTGTGACATGTCTCAATACAGATTTCTTTGGGATTATCTTTCTGGGGTTCATTGAATTTCCTGAATCTGTAGTAGGTTTATTTCTTGTTTATAAATTGCTCATTGAAGCATTTTTATGATGGCTGCTTTAAAATCCTTGTCGTATAGTTCATTAAAGTTGAGATGTTTGTTCATGTTTCTTTTAATTAACTAATTTAATTATTTTATTTTATTTATTTTATTTTAATTTAATTTAATTTTATTTTATTTTAATTTAATTTTATTTTATTGAGTACATTTATTAAAGCTGGGGACAGTGAAGCAAAGAAGGGCTTAGGGTAGAAGAAACAATAGGAGAGAGCCTGGGTGGGACTGCTTTGTCTCTCTAGAAATGTTAAAGAAGTGAGCCAAGGTGAGTCTGCTATTGACTCACTGAAAAGTCAGAGAAAAGAGGCCTTGGAGAAAGTTCATGCGTTTTGCTGCCCACTGTTCCCCTCGTTGCAAATCCTATGGGGGCCCCCAAAGAAGGGCATGGGTACACTCCAAGGAGGGCACTGAAATTTGTTTTTAGGTATGACAGGTGATTTATTATTAAGATCTTGATATTTTGGATATTATGTTACAAACTCTAGATCTTACTTAGATCTTCTACAGCAGGCCTGCTCTCATAAATTTCAGCTGTAGAAGAGGAGCACTGCCTCATGATTGGTAGGTAGCAAGGGAAGCTTAGGTGCCCCACTCCATTGACTTGGCAGTGATGTTTCATTACTGATAGGTTGTGAGTTCAGGCTTTCCACTGCACCGCAGGTGACACTGCCCTAGCAGAAGGGGCTGACAGGAGTCATTACTGCTTCTTAGGTGGTCTCCACTGACACCACAGGTGGTAGGTGGTTGTGAATGTCCTGTCTCTTCTAGGCCTCCTCTGATACCACCCCAGTCAGAGAGAAGAAGGAGTCACCTCGTTACCATGAAGGGTAGAAGGAGTCAGGGTTACTATGTACTAAGATGCTTAGTTACCACCTGCGAAGGGATGCCCACTGGGCCTTTGCTGGTTTATATGGCGGCAGGTCCTCTGTTTTTTCTGTGGAATTTAGCTATAGTAGAGCATTTGTTTGAAAACACTCTCTCTTGCTAGGTTGCCATTTTTTGTTCTCTTGTAGAAAGCAGGCTGTTGGGGGCGAAGGGTTGGTTTTGTTTGTTTGTCACTTCACTCGTTAGAATTGTTGAGTTACTAACTTTTCTAGCATCAAGCCTGAGACACATAAATGAGGGAAAAGAAAACCAGGGAACTCAGTTTCCTTCATGTTCTAGGATTCCTCGTGTCTGCCTCCTCTCTACCTTTCAGACTTTTAAGTTGTACTCAGTGGGACAAATAGAGAAAAAGTATATCTATTCTGTCATTTTGGAAGTAAAAGTGCTATAAAATTCCTGCTCTGAGAACTTAGATGATAAGAAAGGATTTCTGCATTTTAGGTGGGAGGCAAAATAAACTCAGTTAACTATTGGTTGCCCAAAAAGTCCTTTATGATTTTTCCATAAAATAAAGACACATTTTTTATTTTCACCAATAACTATAGATTTGGATATTTTGAGTATGTCAGCTCTCTTCTGCTATTGGCTTCCAGTGGGTAGAGGGCAGGGGCCCTGCTAAACATCTTCCAATGCATAAGACAGCCCCATGGCAAAGAATTATTTGGCCAAAATGGCAGTAAGTAGTACCAAGAAACTTCACAAACCACTTTTGACACATTCAGTCATAACAGCACTTTCTTCCTATACTGCAAAAATCTATTTTTCGTGCTTCAGGTGCAGTTTTACCTTTCTTGAAATAATAAAGCATACAGTGAAAGTGTCACTTATTCCATCTTCACTATTAAGATGGCTGCACAAAAATTCACCAATTATGATAAGTTTTTTTTTTAATGCATGCTGACATGACAGCTGTCACAATGCAGTCTAACAAAATATAGACAACTAAGCAGTATTAGAGCCATCATATGGGAAAAAAACATAATGTACTTTTTGGGCAAACCAGTGTATTGGTGGTTCTCACATCTGGCTCTGCATTGGAATCATTAAGGAACATTGTAAAAATAGATTCCTAGACCTTAGACGCCACAAATTCTAAATCTGACACAAGGACCTAGGAATGTGTAAGTTTTAAAAGTTCTCTAGGTGATTTGAAGTGCACCCATCCGTTAGCATGGATAAATGCTCTCTATCTCCCTGTGCTTTAGTTCTCCATGGAGAGACTGTTGGGATCCTTCACCCGTGTAGTCAGTAAGAAGCACTTGAGTAGCCACTTTACACTTCCGCTTCAGCCTCCTATCTCAGAGATTCCAAATCAGTAGGGCTGGGGCCAAGACGAGTTGAGAAAACTACAGGCGATCGACCTGGTTATATACTTAGGAGTGTTCAGACCAAGTGATTTGTCTAGTACTTTACAGTAAGGAACTTGTAAATGTATAGCCCTAGGGTTTTATATAATCTAAAAAAGGCAGAGAAGAGAAAAAGCATGTTGACCTCACCCTAATCCTCCTCCAGTCCTACTGTTAAACTATTTAAATGACTGTCAGTACCTCAGGATTGCCACATGTGATATTGTGTAGGCTGTTTCCTGTGGGGCTTCAGGAGGCAGTCTTCACCTACACCAGCAGTTTTTAGTCCTGGCACCTAGTGAGGTACTTCGTGAGGTGTTCAGCAGCATCTCTGGCCTGTATTCAGTAGAGACCAGAGAGATTGCCAGATGTCTCTTAACTGGTAAGCCTTGGACTTACCCTGTAATCTGAGTAGTGCCCCCTGTTTTGCAAGTTATCTTCCATTATGTTCTCTACCACTTGCTGCTTAAGTACAGAGTGTGCAAAGATGTGAAGTTAGAGATGATAGGGAAGGTATGGTAATTTCAATTCCATTCCCATATCATGTCTTAATGTTAAATCACTGCTTTTATGCCTTTTATATAACCTGATCTCTAAGGTACTTTATGTGAATTCATTAGCTTTCCTGTTGAGTACCTACCATGTAGCATGGACACTGGGGGTGAGGGATTAATAGTTAACCAGATAAAGGGAACCGTGTGGGGTTAGACGTGAAGTGAGCAGTTGGATGAGAAAAGGTGAAACTAGTGAAGCAAGCAGAGCCACACTGAAGAGCCATGTAGTCTAATACAGTGCTTGTAATTTGACCTTCCCTACAAAACACTTCAAGTCTCTGGATGCTAAAGTGTCTAGAGCTGAATTTGGTTTGTTTTGGAAGAGAAGTTGTGACTTCCAAAATGAATAACCCCCAGACAAGATAATGCTTTTGTATTGTCAGGAATATGTTGGTAGATAGACTTTTTGTCCTGCAGTGTGGTCGTTGCCTCTATAAATAGAAATGAATGTGTATCACTGTACTTAGTAGATGGATAACCAGATTCTATGAGGTGTCTATCACAATGATAATAAGAAAAGGCTTTGTTTCAATATTTATAGTTCAGTTCTACAAATAATATTTTTTCTCACCTCTTTTTTTTTAAGTCTTGTGAAAATGCCATTGTGTGCTGGAAACCTGGCAAAATGGAAGATGATATAGATAAAATTAAGCCCAGTGAGTCTAATGTGACTATCCTTGGGCGATTTGATTACAGCCAGTGTGATATTTGGTACATGAGGTTTTCTATGGATTTCTGGCAAAAGGTAACATTTTTACATTTTGAAGTTATTTGACTTAAAGCCATGGTAACTTTAGTTTTCTTTGTTGTGCATCTGTAATTCTGTTTCTTTTAAGAAACTACCTTGATGTTTTGTATTAATTGCTTTGGCCTTTAACGTTATTCTGTCCTTGTGATGCTGAACACCATCTGCGGTGCTTATAAATGAAATTGACAGATGTCAGTGGTGGCAGTTAGGTGTTTATTTTCTACAGCATCTGTGACTGAGATTTCATGTTTGGTGATTAGAGTTAATATGTTTATGTGGCTTTTTCCCAGAAGAATTTAAAATTAAAAAAAACAAAACAAAACATGGGTAGAGACAAAATACTGGTTATCTAAAATTTTAAATAAATTTGGTATTAGGATTTTGCATTAATGAATTACCTGGGTATTTATAAGAAAGTTTTTGCTATAGCTTTCTTACAGCTTTTGCTGCAATTCTTCAAGGCAGAAAAAAAGAATACATATGTATAGTATAAATTGTAAAGCCCTTTATAAATTTGCAACATGCCTTCTTATTTACTCAAGATGCCTCTTTGAAGCATTAGTTGCTTATCCCCACTTACAAATCAGAAATGTGAAATGCAAAGAAATACTCCAGAGCATAGCCAGAGGATAGGTCTAAGGTTTTCCCCAAATAAGAAAGATGTCTTAGAATTGCTTGAAATCTTTAAAGCTTATTTTAATTTTAATTACTTGGTGTTTTGAAAAATGTTTATACAGATGCTTGCATTGGGCAATCAGGTTGGCAAACTTTATGTTTGGGATTTAGAAGTAGAAGATCCTCATAAAGCCAAGTAAGTATTTAGAAGTTCTATTTATAATTTCTGTCTTCATAGTTATGCCAAATAACTACAGCAAATAACTTCAGGCAAATAATAGAGGAAGTAATTTACACTTGCAATGTCATCTTTAACTCATTTGTAACATTTACCTGTCTCAGAGTGTTTTAAAGTATTTCTTTTTATTTTAATGATTATTTCTCATGGGTACCTTGATAACAAGTTATTTCTTTTTACATAAGTTATATGGTGCCTCTTGAATTTAAAATATACCCAAATTTTATGAAATTTGAGATTGAGATCTTAGTGAAGTGTATGCTGGTTTCAAATGCTTTCTGTATAATTTGGAACATCTTTTCATTTTCTGATTCATTGTGTTAAGTCAGATACTGACAACATTACATATTATGATATTTAACCTGTTGTCGTGTTTTCTCCATAGATGTACAACACTGACTCATCAAAAGTGTGCTGCTGCAATTCGACAAACCAGTTTTAGCAGGGATAGCAGCATTCTTATAGCTGTTTGTGATGATGCTAGTATTTGGCGATGGGACCGACTTCGATAAAATGCTTCTCCTAATCAAATTAGAGTGTGTTTTCTATGTACAATAGAATCAATGTATCTTGCTAGTAACGGCACATAGAGCATCTAGAGTTGTCTTCAGCGTTCAATCAGGCTGAGCTGAATGTAGTGATGTTTACATTGTTTACACTTTGTACTGTCTCCTGCTCAGACCCTACTGCTTTTAATAAAAATTTATTTTTATAAAGCCGCGTGTTATTTTATTTTATTTTATTTTCATTGTGATGAAAAGAAATGTTTAAAGTAATAAAATGATGCCTTATCTTTTTGTAACAATCATTTTTTGTAGTTTGCTTAACTGGAGAAACCTATACTGTATAAAGTAATAATCAATTATGTTAAAATTTTTATAAGAGTTGTAACAGTAATGTTTTAATAACCTCTCTTTATAGTTAAAAAAAATCCTGCTTTCAATTTACAACTTGCTCATTAGTAATTTTAGTGGAAATACTATCGTTAGAGCACAGGAGTGTAAGACGTGGAAGCTTAAATGTAGTGGGTTGAAGAATCAAAGAAATGGGAAGTATGTTCATACAGTGAGTTACTGTCCCCCTTTTTTGTCCCCTGTTGGATAAGAGAAATAAATAGATTGAAGAGGTCATAGGGTGGAGACTAGTTGGCTGTTTTGTCCCAAATATAGGATGTTTTGCTTATTTATGGACAAGAAACAGTAGCAAGAATGAAATTGAGATACAAAGTCCAGAAAAATCCCCAAAGCGTTAGAACCAAGATGACAAGTGAAGGGGTTAACCTGAAGCAGAGGGAATGAAGAAAGCCTGGGTGATCATGAAGGTAGACAGGTGAGGTGAGGGGAGCCAAGGTAACATACGAAAGAGTGGATTTTTCAAGTTTTTAGAATCATGAGTGTTTTTCTATAACTTTTTTCCTACCATTATTTAATACCTTCCTGGATAATTCTTAACAGCCTAGTACACAAGTCTTTGTGTACCTCTCTGATTATTAAGTTCATCTGTCAGAATTAGTTATGCAATGAAAGTGTATTTTCTGGCCCCTGTGGCTCAGTTGGAGTGTTGTCCCGTAACTAAAGTCAGGCATGTACAGGAGGCAACCAGTCAGTGCTTATCTTTCTCTTTGATGTTCCTCACCCTCCTCTCTCTAAAAGCATGAAAAAATGTATTCAACTGAGGGGGTGTGAGAGTATCTTTTAAGTATTTCTTACTGATTATGCTTTTACAGTCGTCCCATTTATTTCCTCCCTTTTAGTCCCCTCCGCCCTGTACCACCTCTCCCTCCAGTATTCCCCACCGCTTAGGTCACGTTCATGAGGCATACATATAAGTTCTTTGGCCTCTCCATTTCCTATACTATTCTTAACCTCTTCCTGTCCATTTTTTACCTACCAATTATACTGCTTATTCCCTGTGCTTCCCCCCCCCATTCTCCCTCTCCCTGCTGAGAACCCTCCATGTGATCTCCATTTCTGTGATTCTCTTCCTATTCGAGTTATTTGCTTAGTTTGGTTTTTTTGTTGTTTCATAGGGTCAGTTTTTAGCAGTGAATTTATTGTCATTTTACTGTTCATATTTTAATCATCTTAGATAAGTCCTTTTAACATGTCATATAATATGGGCTTGGTGATGATGAACTCTTTTAACTTGACCTCGTCTGGGAGGCACTTTATCTGCCCTCCCATTCTGAATGAAAGCTTTGCTGGATAGAGCAGTCTTGGATGTAGGTCCTTGCCTTTCATGACTTGGAATACTTCTTTCCAGCCCCTTCTTGCCTGTAAGGTTTCTTTTGAGAAATCAGCTGACAGTCTGATGGGAACTCCTTTGTAGGTGACTGTCCCCTTATCTCTTGCTGCTTCTAGAATTCTCTCCTTCATTTTAATCTTGGGTAATGTAATTATGATGTGCCTTGGTGAGTGCTTTCTTGGGTCCAACTCTTTTGGGACTGAGCTTGCTAGACTTACTAGAAGTCTGTTTCCTTTGGCAGATTGGGGAAGTTCTCTTTCATTATTTTTTCAGATGAGTTTTCAATTTCTTGCTCTTCCTCTTCTCCTGGCACCCCTATTGATTCAGATGTTGGAACATTTAAAGTTGTCCCAGAGGTTCCTAAGCCTCTTCTCGTTTTTTGAATTGTTTCTTCATTCCAGTTGAATGTTTATTTCCTCCTTCTGTTCCAAATTGTTGATTTGCGTCCTAGTTTCCTTCCCTTTACTGTTGGTTCCCATACATTTTTCTTTATTTCACTTTGCATAGCCTTCACTTTTTCCTCTATTTTGTGACCATACTCAATCACTTCTCTGAGCATTCTGATTACCAGTGTTTTGAACTGGGCATCGGATTGGTTGGCTATGTCTTCATTGCTTAGTTGTATTTTTGGAGTTTTGATCTGTTCTTTCATTTGGGCCACATTTTTTGTCTGGGGCACTGCTTCCATAGTAAAGGGTGGAACTTTAGATATTCACCAGGGCTGCTCCACTGTGCTGCATTTGGCGCTGTATGCGTGGGAGGGGTCTGAGAGGGAACAATGCCACTTGCTTAGCTCTTGCCCCACCAAGAGAGTATCTTTAGTAAGGTGGTGCTGATTCACTTCTTCCAACAATGTATGTTAATGCCTCTTTCAGTTTGGTTTTTAGTTTCTGTGTAGATCAGAGGTCAGCAAACTTTTTAAGCAGCTAGATAGCTAATATTTTAGGTTTTGTAAACCATATAATCTGCTTCATGTCAACTCAACTCTGCTACTATGGCATGAAAGCAGCCACACTATGTAAAAGAATGGGCCTGGCTGTGTTCCAATAAAACAAATTACAAAAACAAGGATAATAGCTATTTAAGAACTCTTGAGGATACCCCCCAAAATTGCTGAAACTTCAGATCAAATAGCTCATAGTGATCACCACACAGACAAGCTGCTCTGACAGTTGAAGCAATGTATAATATACACAGAGACCACTGAAGACCAGGTTTTGGAATTATCAAACAATATAAAAGAACCTTACTGGTTTGTGGTAGTTCTTCCACTGAGATTAGTTATGTTTGACATAAAACTCCAGCACCTTGAACATTGCCTTGCATGTAGTAGGTGCTCAATAAATATTTGAACGCATGAAACAAATCATGGCAATCACAAAAATGAGCATGCAGTAAGAGTCTACCAAGACTGAAAGAGTTATAAAATAACTTGTAGAAATGAAAAATATAATTTCGGAAATAAACTCAGTGGATTGGTCAGAAGATTAGATACAATGAATAGCATTAGTGAATTGGAAGAGATTCTGGGAATTACTCGAGTGGCATAGAGAATCAAATGGAGGATATAAGGTTTTAGAACAATAAGGGTAAGATGAAAAGGTTTAATGATACATTTGGAGAACCAGGAAATAAGGGAAGGCAATATTAGAAAATCATTTTACTTGCTACCATGATAACAGTGCCACCTGGGCATGTGTGATAGAGCTAGAGATGGTTGGTGGTTTTGGCATCTTAACATCATGTCTCCCACCTTCGATTGTAGTAGTCACTAATCTGCCAGTCACTTCAGTCTCACCCTGGTATGTATCATGTCCTGAGAAAAAACTTCCACAGTTTATTTCAAGCTGGACCAAGGGCCAACTGATACCATATCCCTAATATGTATTGCCATTTGTGGTGAGACAAGGTGTTTACTGGGACAGCAGATTTTTAAAAGGCCACCTATAATTTGTAGGGCAATAACATGTGGAAATCCCTGGGTGGTTTTTGTTTCTTGAACAATGGGAACCATTGGCATCCCTGTATTATGGGTCTACCCAGTGCCTAATGCTTGATCCAAACTTCCTCTGCCAGTCATTTACGATATTCCAGTGCTTCGAGTGAACCTTGAGTTTTCTGTTTAATTCCATATCATGGAGCCCATTTTTTCCCTGCATTACAGTTGCACTTTGGATAGTGAGGACACTTCTGAAAGTGCCCAGTTTGCTCATCAGGACCTCCAACCCTAAATTGGGCAACAAACCCTGTTCAGCAGAGGTGTTAAGCACTGTGACATTTTTCTGTGCGGACCAACATCATTATTGCTCCCAAAGGAGCTAGAGTAATGATACAAGCCAGAGTTTGGTTGTGTAAGGGACACAGGGTTCTCACCTATGGATTTCAGAACGAAGTCTTTGTGGAGCCTCCTGTGCTTCATGAACCCCACACCCAGCTCTTCAGGAAACAGAGTAATTCAAGAGGAACAGGATGCTATTGGTACTATTTTTGTCCTGAAGAGGGTCAGCTTCATAATTTGCAGGGCCCAGTGCAAAATGAAAATGCAAACTTCTTGTTTAAAAAGCAGGGAAAAGACAGCATTAAAAAATACTGAAATAAAGCTTTTCCCTTCTGTGATTTCTTTTGCAACTTGTGGTATTTTCAAATGTGCTTTTTAATGTCATTGTAAGTAAAGTTACATTTTAAGTTATTAGCACGAATTTTTATGTTTGTCTTCATATTGTATAATGACAATGTTCAATGCAAACCTAAAAAATAACTACCATGTGGAATCACTGAAATTACATAATTGGTATTTCATAGCTCATACATTCATGTGTATTTTTTTTATTTTTTTTAAAATATAATTTATTGATTATGCTATTACAGTTGTCTCATCCTCCCCCCCCCCAACTTTATTCCCTTGCATCCTGAACACCCCCTCCCACTTGCCATCCTCTGCTTTAGTTCATGCCCATGGGTTGTACATATAAGTTCTTTGGCTTCTACAGTTCCTATTCTATTCTTAACCTCCCCCTGTCTATTTTCTACCTACCATTTATGCTACTTATTCTCTGCACCTTTCCTCCCTCTCTCCCCCCACTGATAACTCTCCAAGTGATCTCAATTTCTGTGATTCTGTTCCTGTTCTTTTTGCTTAGTTTGATTTTGTTTTTTAGGTTCAGCTGTTAATAGCTGTGAGTTGTCATTTTACTGTTCATATTTTTTATTTTTTTCTTAGATAAGTCCCTTTAAATTTTCATATAATAAGGGTTGGGTGATGATGAACTCCTTTAACTTGACCTTATCTGGGAAGCACTTTATCTGTCCTATTTTAAATGAAAGCTTTGCTGGATAGAGTAATCTTGGATGTAGGTCCTTGCCTTTCTTGACTTTGAATACTTTTATCTAGTGCTGTCTTGCCTGCAAGGTTTCTTTTGAGAAATCAGCTGATTTCTATTGGGAACTCCTTTGTAAGTAACACTTTTTCTCTTGTTGAAGATTCTCTCATCTTTAATCTTGCGTAATGTAATTATGATGTGTCTTGGTGTGTTCCTCCTTGGGTCCAACTTCTTTGGGACTCTGAGCTTTGTGGACTTCCTAAAAGTCTATTTCCTTTGCCAGGTTGGGGAAGTTCTCCATTATTTTTTCACATAAGTTTTCAATTTCTCGGTCTTCCTCTTCCCCTTCTGGTACTCCTATAATTCGGATGTTGGAACATTTAAAGATGTCCTGAAGGTTCCTAAGCCTCTCCTCATTTTTTTTTTAATTATTCTTTCTTCATTCTATTCTGGTTGAATGTTTATTTCTTCATTATGTTCCAAACCATTGATTCAAGTCCTGGTCTCCTTCCTATCACTGTTGGTTCCCTGTAGATTTTTCTTTATTTCACATAGTGCAATCTTTATTGCTGCCTGGGTCTTTTTTATGCTGTTGAAGTACCCGTGAGTTCCTGGAGCATCCTGATTACCAGTGTTTTGAACTGTGCATCTGATAGGTTGGCTATCTCTTTATCACTTGGTTGTATTTTTTCTGGAGCTTTGAACCGTTCTTTCATTTGGGCCTTTTTTTTTTTTTTGTCTTAGCGTTCCTGTTATGTAGTATGGGGCCGAGCCTTAGGTGTTCACCAGGGTGGGGCAACCCATGTGGCTGCATTGTGACACAGTATGTGGGGGAGGGGTCCAGGAGGGGACAGTTCGGGTTGCTCTGCTCTCTGCCAGCTTTCAGTCACTTCTTCCTCTACCCACAAGCAAATTCGGCCCTTCTGATGCTGATTCCCTGGGTGTGGGGGCTTGTGTACATTCTAGGACCCTGTGGGTCTCCCCAACAAACTCTCCTGTGAAGCTGGGAGTTTCTCCTACTGCCACCTCAACCCCCACAGGTGTTTTCAAACAGAGGCTTTGAGGATTTATTACCCCACGCTGGGACCCTGGGTTGTGCAGTCTGTCTGGCTCCCCAGTTCCTCCTGGTTTATCTGAGTGAGAATGTGGGACCACCCAGTCTGCTAGCCAACGCCTCCCTGCGAGTCTTTTCTGCCCAGCTGCCTGTCTCTGCCTCTCCTATTGGTCTGGATGAGTGTTTCTTTAACCCCTTGGTTGTCGGACTTCCATACAGTTTGAGTTCCTGTCAGTTCCAGTTGTTTTTGTTTTTAAATTTGTCTTTGCCCTTTTGGTTGCACCAGGAGGCACAGTGTGTCTACCTATGCCTCCATCTTGGCCAGAAGTCCCTATTTTGTTCTTATCAATACAGTGGTAATGCTGGACAAAAGTAACTCAACTTTTTACCTCACTTTAAAAAAATTTAATGGTTTTAAAAAGATTTTAGTTATTTTTAGAGGCAGGAAGGGAGGGAGGAAGAGAGGGTGAGAAACATTGATTGATGTTTGCTTCTTGTACATATCCCAATCGGGACTGAACCTGCAACCCAGGCATGTGCCCTGACTGGGAATCGAACTGGTGACCTTTAGTTTAATGGGATGACACCCAACCAAGTCAAACCAATCAGGGCTGTTTTACTTCGTGATATCACACATTCTACCAACATTCTCTGCATTTGACTTACTGACGTATAAGGACAAACTGAGAGGAAAAATTGTTGCTTGCCTTACCTTTCCCTTTCCTTCTTTGTCACTATCTTCAGTGTAAGTGGTTTGCTAATGCAAAGAAGTAATGTAAGCAAGGATAAAGTTTCCTGGTTGATTCAGTTTCTTAAAATGTCCTGTCTATTCAAACCAAGTTCTGGTTCAAACGGAAAGCAATGCTTTAAGGGCTGTTAGCACCCTTGCCTACTTCCGTTCTAGGTATGACACACTTGTTTTGAGTCTTACTGAAAATTCCACACATTATGAGTCCATCAGAATTCTGTGCTCACAGGGAGTTGCAAACGCTGTGTGTGACTAGGGAGGCAAGGCCAGCAGACACACATACTGTACTTACCTCCTCCATGCACACATGCTGCATTGTCTCATCAGACTTAACAAAATAAAAGTTCAAAAATAAAGTCATTAAGAATGTTGAGTTACAAACAGCAGAGCATTAAACCAGGCATGGAGTCCTCCTGAATTTAGTGCCCTGTACTATGCCGTCAGTTACAAGCCCATGAAGCTGACCCTGACTGGGCCTGACCGCCGGTCCTGTGCCTTCCTTTCCCCAGCAACTCCCATCTGGCACTGACATCTCTGTTGATAGGTTCTCATTTCTTTCCTAAACTACTTAGCCTTATCAGTCTCTTTGAGGCTCTGTCTTGGTTTCTTTGATCCATTTTAGTAAAATGAATACAACAATTCATCTCCCCATATTTTCCCCCCAAAGAAATATAACTTAGTGTTTGTTTCAACAAGTAGGGAAGAAATAGCAGGGAAACTGGGAGCCACATTGTACTCCATGGGGAGGGAACTTGAGTCTGAAGAATTCTTTGAGGAAGAGGAAGTAGATGGCTGCTGTTGCATGGGGCGATAAGTACAATGAATTCTCAGGGCATTCAGAAGGGGCAAAAACAATGGCTAAGAAAAGCCTGGGATGTGGCTTTGTGGTTTGGGGCTTTGGAAGAGGACTAGATAGAAGTTAGGTGATTTTAAAGTTGCTTTTTAAGCTAATGCCTGAGAAGAGTGGAAGTCTAAAGAATTAATGGTTGCCAGGTCCAGAAATGCTTAGAGAATTGAAATGCTCATTGAGGCAAAGGGAGAGTCATTTGGCTTAACTGCATCTTCACATTTGGATGAGGTATCATCCAGAACAGTAATTTTTAAACTTTAAAAAAAATGCTATCCACAGGAAGGAATAGTTACATATATTATATGCCAATCTCTCACATATACATAAACAAAATGTTCCATGAAACAATACACTTATGTTTGATGTAATCTGAAATTTTGTGGGGGTTTTTTTGTATGGGTAATGCAGTGTGACTCACTAAGTTGATTTCACAACCCAGTAATGAATCTCAACTGGCAATCTGAAGCACACTGCTCTAGGGGAAATTAGTCTAGATGGCTTTTATGAAGGACTCACTGTCAGAAATACAGTACACATAAAAAATGCTACATGGTCTCTTCAACCACAGGACATAGCTCTAACACTGTAAAGTGCGTAACTTCTCCACTTTCATTTATCACCTGTGGGTTTCCCCTGTTGTGATTTGTAGAAGATGACTGTCATTTCGGAATTGAACTTGTGGGTTTCAAAAAGATTCTTGGTATTTTGTGGTTATTTTCTGATACAGAGCAGAACTTCAGGTGAATGAAAAGCAGACTCATTTCACCCCTTGCTCCATTTACCCCAGCCTGGTGTGAAGTGTAAAAAGTTGCATGATTTCTGTTATATTTTCTGTAATGAGTGTGGGAGTGTGTATTTGTGTTTAATTTTAAAATCATTAAATTGTGAATTGTCAGAAAATCACTGGTTGTGAGAATTGCACAGTACTGTATTGGCCATTATTTTTTTTTCTTTTAATTTGGTGCAAAATTACTTTTTAAACTGCTAAAAGTTTGTATTAAAAGGCATTTGGTTTATCTTTCTGAAAGACTGGGAATCAAAGTTTAATAATCCCAGTTCTGAGTAAGCTTTCTGCACTGTTTTCCTCAAATCCCTGAATAAAACTGCCTGCAACAGTATTTGTAACTCTTGAAGGTCAAAGCCCTTTGTGAAGCGCCCTCCAAAATAATAATTTCTTGTCCCTGCCATTAAATGTGAGCTCCAAGTAGCCCTAAGAGAATCATTTATAATTTCATTGGCCAGGTGTGCAAAATACTGCATTATGTAGGCCCCTGTATACACCTGTGCCATGCAATGGTTCCCAAATATGGGTCTGTGGAAAAAGAGTCATTTAGGGAGCATAAGACAGAGATCTCTGAATCCCAACCTAAGAGACCTGAATTCAGGTGTTTTGTTCTTTCAAAAAGTTTGCCAGATGACTCCCATAGATTAAATTTATCTTAGCCAGGCCCAGCCCAACATTCCAGTCATTTGAAGTTTTCTCACTGTGGCTAATTAGTGTGCCTCCCAAACATGCATGGTCAAGGGCACCTACTGGTGGGAGTGGTGGAGAATTGTTAATAGGTCTGCTGTCTTTTGGATCACCTCTGTGTCTGGGAGTTAGCATTGTTTTTATCCCAGGTCCTCTATCTGGGCCTGATTCAGCTTCCTGCCAGGAATCCTTTCTATGGCTTTGCTCTCTAGTCTTTTGGGCCACAACCAAGATCAGGCCATACACGAGAGGCAGCTGCAAATAGAGACTGTGCAAGGCTTCAAGGTCCCACATAGAGTAGAGTCTCTTCTTCCTGGCCAGGGCCCCTCATTGGTCGATGCCCCTGTGTCTTTTCTTCTGACAGCCTTGGGACTAGTTCCTGGCTTCCTATGCTAGTGGCAGATAAAGGGCTCTTGAAGCCTTTATTTTTTTAATCCCTTTGGTTTGCAGGCCAGGGCTCAATCCACTGAGCCACACCAGCCAGGGCTGAAGCTAATGTTTAACACACTGGTTCATGGTAGGTATTTAATGAAATGTTGAATGAGCAAAAAATAAGCTAAGAAATCTTTGCTTAAATGAACCTTTGATGAGTTTCAGGCAGTATGGCCTGTGCACCTGTGTGTACGGAGGTGCATACCACTAGGCCTACTCCCTTCCCTAGAGCTGTCCTGGGAAAACAAAAGGAAGATTTGTAACTCGTTGACCTTGATGTCCTTAGCCCCCAGCTTGCACAGAGCCTTCTTACATTTTCTTTAACGGTGTTTTCCAAATTTTAGTGTCATCTGGAGGTCTTTTTAAATCACACATTGCTATGCCCCATCCCAGAATGTCTGATTCAGTAGGTTTGGGGGGGGGGGGGCGCAGAGAATTTGCATTTTAACAAGTTCATAGGCCCCTTGGTGCTGCTGACCCAGGGACCACACATTGAAAACCACTGAATTCTCAATAGTAGTAGCTATATTTAAGTACTATTTTACTCCCTGTCATGTACTGTGGTAAGTTCCTTATCTGTTATTTTATTTATTATTCAACAACCCCAGGAAGTACAAATTATTATCCCCATTTAACAGATGAGGAATCTGAGGACTAAGGTTTTAAAATAACTTATCCAAAAAATAAAGATTAAAAAATAAAAATAAAAATAAAATAACATCCACTGTCATAAGTGGCAGGGCTAAGAGTTGAACTGATTTCTAACTTCAGGGTCCATGTTTACAACCATAGTAATACACAACATAGTCTGTGTGTCTGAAGTAAATACCTGACAACATGCAGAACAGTAACTCCTCGGATGAATGCCCAATCATATCCATCCCCAAGCAACCACCAAATGTCAGCTCTAGGAGAAAAAGGGGCCTGAAAATCTTTATTTCTTGTGTTATCTCGGGAGCCTAGAAGACAGCTCACACACCATAGGGGTACAATAAATAAGTAATTGTTAGAAAGTAATGCATATTTAAAGTATCTAATTTGTGGGGGGAACCCCCTTTGTGAATAACATAATTAAGTAGGAACTGTTCATATATACAGACTGAGTGTTCAGATTCTTAAGATGGGAAGGTGGCTAAATATTTTACTCCAGCTCAAGACCTCTGAGCTAGCAAAGCTCCTACATACATGAGATTACATAGGCCATTATTTCTCAAAGTTTATTCCTGGACCAGCAGCATCAGCATTGCCTGGGAACTCTGTTTAGGGCTGATAGACTTAGCAAATAAAATATAAGATGCCAAATTAAACTCAAATTTCAGAGAAATAATGAAATACTTGGAACATACTTACAATTAAAAATGATTCATCATTTATTTGAAATTCAAATTTAAGACCTATGGGGCTTTCTGTATTTTTATTTGACAATTCTAACTTCTTAGAAATTAAAATTCTCAGGCCTCTCTCTAGACCCGCTGAAGCAGACACTCATGTGAGGTCCAGCCATCAGTGTTCCAACGTGCCATATTGGCGATTCTGATGAACCTTAAGAGTTTGGGAGTTCTGGCCAAGATGGAGGTGTAGGTGGAAACACTGTGCCTCCTCGCATAATCAAGATTAAGGACCACAAAGATTTACAAACAATAACACAACCTGGACACAGAAAATTGAACTATGGAAGTCGGACAACCATTCAACTAGACCGGTAAGAGGAGTGGAGTTGGCAGTTGGCAGAGAGGGAACGCAGCAGGGAAAGGCTGTGGCTGGCAAACCCAGGAGTGCCAGGGAGTATAGGTGGCATGGAGCTTGCAGACCCCAGATGCCATTGTCTGACCATGGACACACATTTGCACGCAGATAAACTAGGCAAGAATGGCAGTGAGATGAACTGCACAGCCCAGGGCCCCAGCAATGGGAAAGAAAGCCTAAAGACACTGATTGAAAAGGAGAGGTCATTGGGGAAACCTGCAGGGTCCTGGAGCGTGCATAGGCTCGCCCACCTGGGAACCAGCACCAGGGGGACCCAATTTGTGTGTGGGAGGCAGCAGAGGGGATGCAAATCCCAGAGAGCGTGGAACCGGTGCCATTGTTCCCTCCCTGACCCCGCCACCATAGATATCGTCACAACCCAGGGACTAGGTTGCTCTGCCCTGGTGAACACCTAAAGCTCTGCCCATCATGTGTAACAGGCACCACCTGAACAAAAATGACTCAAACAACAGCTCAAAGCCTCAGAGCCAATACTTTTAAGTGACCAAGAGATAGCCAACCTATCAGATGCACAGTTCAAAGCACTGGTGATCAGGATGCTCACAGAATTGGTTGATTTCGTTCACAAATTAGATGAACAAATAAAAGCGATGATAAGTGAAATGAAGGAAAATGCACAGGGAACCAATAGTGATGGGAAGAAAACTGGGATTCAAATCAATGGAGTGGACCAGAAGGAAGAAAGAAACAACCACATAGAAAAGAATGAAGAAACAAGAATTTAAAAAAATGAGGACAGGCTTAGGAACCTCCAGGACATCTTTAAACATTCCAACATCTGAATTATAGGAGTACCAGAAGAGGAAGAGCAACAAGTGGAAAACTTATTTGAACAAATAGTAAAGGAGAACTTCCCCAATCTGG